>CAXKVV010000536.1:0-32830 GCA_964058805.1 Schoenoplectus triqueter
GTAGCATATTTCACTCTCCTAATAGTGTGAGAAGGACTAGTTCGGATGTTACAAATGTATATTACAAGAAGAGAATAGTCTTTTTGAAGATGACAAGTACTACAGAGATGTTTCTGTAGCAATATAGCGAGCATAGATTATTGATGGATATATATGTCATATGTGGGGTGTGTACATGGAATGCTTGTGGTCGAGGTGTTTATGGGTTGGCCAGAGGTCAAGAGGTTGTGTTTGTCAGGTAGCTATTAGTGAATTAGCATAACGCCATAATCATATGGCTCAGATTTGAAGTAGGTACGTACGTACATATGTTTTCTTTTATTTTTCTTTGTTTTTGGTTTCAAAAAGGAGAGATTTGGTTGGCGCAACTTGTTATCAAATATCAATGTAAATTTGTCTGATTCTAGATCCAATGAGACGCCAGAAATGTAGAAATTTGTGTCATGTCTCAGAGAGTTCGCTACTTCAAGTTCAACTTGTGTTTTCTCTCTCTTAGTTGGGACTGGTAGAATCTTCATTTCAGCTCCTATCTGCTAAAGCCTATACTATTTTCGTTCTATCCTGCATATCCAACAATAATAATAATAATAATAACACTGATATTTCAAAAAAAATTGAAAAAATGGAAACACCATGCCTAGAATTGAACACATGCATCGAGTTATGCATCCCTAATTATGACCAAGGACAGCAATAAGACTATCTGAAAAACTTTCACATATCAAATAAAAATGTGAACCCCAACACCTATGCTTCTAGCTAGTTCTAGGCATGCCTAAACATTTGTTCAGTATTTACCTCCGGATGTGAAGTTAGTGTTCACAATTGAACATATGAATTGGATTCACGTCAGATCTAGTCATTTTGACTTTGGAAAAAAAAATCGGATGACTAGTTAGATCGGACCAGGTACGAGTCAATCTGACCTGCATTTCCAATTATAAACTATATAATTGAAAATGAAAATTTACTGTAGCATGACCCTTTTCCCTTCTTAAAAAATATTACCGTAGAATGAACATATCCATCCGACCCGTCTAAATCTGAATCTAACCTAGTTTGATTTTCCTTAATTTTTGAGGAAAATCAAACTGATGATCCGATATTAAATGACATGTGATTCAATCAAAATTAATTAAAAATCTAAAAAACATAATATATAAATTAACTTAATCTGACCTTTACTCAATCTCATTTCTTTCAGAAAGTCAAACTGACCCGCTACGTCAAATTGCCACCTCTACTCTTGCTTTTGTAAAAACCCCAGCAAAATTATTTCAAATGATTCAACAGTAGCAAGCCAGTAGATCAAATTCCCAACATCACACCTTTTTTTTCAATCCAACAAGTAAAAGAATAATAACATCGGTAATGGAGAAAATGAGTATAACATATGCATAACGCATCCTACGAGGAAACTTGCATAATTGTGAAGAAAATTAGTTTAAACACGTTTCAAAACGACTGTTTCCTTTATAATCTTACTTTGTAACTAATTTACATAAAAAGGAAGTTGCACATTTACAAATTACAAAGCCAAGGAAAGAAAAGCAGGAAAATATAATAAAGAAATAAATACAACTAATCTTTGTACACAAGTTCATGTTTTTCATGGTGTGCATGCCTAAATAATTCCAATCCATCTGCAATACAATACGTATATAAGAGGGAGACTATATGTTGATGGTAGCATCCCATAACCTGAGCAACCCGTTTCGGCCACCACTGCAAATCCTTTTTCTATCCAGATCTGAGGCGATGCATCGTACCTAACATAAATAATAACAAAAAGATATACATAAACATTTAGTGCCGCAAATTCAATAACATCAGAGGTTCATATTTATAAGAAAAAAAAATACCAGGGCAGGGGTCTTTTGCGGTGTACGATAGAGTTGCCAACTTGAAGTTTTAGAGGGGGTTCCAGAGAAGCTTGCTCCAACCGGTCTCTCTTGGACCTTGTGGTAAAGTGACATAGAATTGTCAGCTGCACCTATTCCCAACCAATTTTCGCTTGCAGTTATTGACAGAATAGAAGCCGAATGCATTGTCAGATTTTTCACACACTTCATCCCACCTCCTGTCATGAAAGCTATATTTGTAAGATTGGAATTAAATTATTACTCACACTACTGTGTATAAAAGATAGCATGTTTACCTGTTTCATTTTCCCAGAACCGTATGAGCCCATCACTTGAACCTATATTATTTACATAATATTAGTTTGCTATTAATTCCCCAAGTGAAACTACATAAAGTTGTTTATTTGAACAGATGGAGAGAACAATTCCATAAGCAATAATAAAATTAAGAGCCAGAGAATACTAACCAGTGATAATGCTTCTGTCAGAAGGAGAATACTCGACACTGATAATGGGGCCTGCATGGCAGGCTAACACTGCCTCACAGGACCCTCTATTAAGAGACCAAACCCTAGCTGTCCAATCATCACTTCCAGTGAGAATCGTGTCCCCAGACATCCTCAAAGACCTTGATAAAAATAAAGACATCAAATATGATACTATAATAAAAAGGTAAATTTTAGTAAAAACATCATATACTGTCCCAATGCACCTTGTAATAATATACTTCTTAATTTAATGAAGCTTTTTCTTATAATTATACTATCCTGTATAATATTTGCTTATGTAATAACTTTAACCATTCAAACACCACTTTTTGTATACAATTCCACTTTGGGAGGCATATTATCCAGGTCCTTATGATTTAGCAGAAGATAAATTCTTAGCCTTCTTTTATCACAAAAAAAATATTACCGTATCCATTTAGTGTGTCCTTGGAGCTTGTACACTTGCTTCCCAGCACGTATGTCCCATACATTTGCCACGCTGTCAAGCATAAGTGTTAAGAAATGAGAATTTGATAAATCAATTTCCAAATAATTATAATCATGCTACTAATTAAGAAAGTTTTAAGCAACATATCAGCATACACGTCTCTCCCAGCAGCAGCTAAGATGCCATTAGAATCATCATATTCCATGCAAGAAATGGCACTTGTACACCGGCCAACTGTGGCTACACATGTGTCAGTTCTGACATCCCACATTTTTACTGTGCCATCGTGCGAGCCTGTAAGAACCCGCTCCCCTGACAGCATCCTCACACAACCAACCTGTATATATACATTATGTTTAAATTGTGCACTTTCCGAAAGTTAGTTTAGTTATTTTGGAGGCGTGAATAGAAAATTTTCATGGAAATAAGGTACTTACTGATCCATTATGTCCCTTTAATTCTTCTAACAGCTTTAATGTCTGTTTATCCCATACTATAACAGATTGATCATCAGACCCTGAAACGACCTTACTTCGGTCTGAGCTGATTGCTCTCACTGGCCTGAAATAAATTAAGATTTTATATGTTCAATCAACAAACATGTTGACAAAAAGATCAAGTAAAGAAAATAATCGGATAAAATTTATGTCTCATACCTGGTATGTCCTTTAAGTGTAGCTCGCAGTTCAGAACCACGCATGCTAGGATCCCAAATCTTCACCTGAAGAACAGAAATTTGTTGAAAATGTAAGCCAAAGAAATGCTAAAGGACTTGCAAGAGAAGTTCGATGCTTATTTATTTTTCCCCAATCATGACAACAGATGTTTTATTATCATCTCTCACACCAATGCCATGTTCTATATCCATTTGCATTTTTACCCAGTGATAAGTCAAGGAGGAAATGATTAAATTGTCAGGAACTTTTTGTGTTAAATTAGTAACAGCCAAGCTGCTCCACAAGCAGTTCACCACTTCACCCAAGTGGCTGCAATCTTCTTTGGTTCGACTT
This sequence comes from Schoenoplectus triqueter, assembly GCA_964058805.1. NCBI lineage: Eukaryota > Viridiplantae > Streptophyta > Magnoliopsida > Poales > Cyperaceae > Schoenoplectus > Schoenoplectus triqueter. Next base: position 3,809 of record CAXKVV010000536.1, read on the forward strand.
TTGTTATACTTTGGGCTTATCAGGTGAATGCTGACAGCACAGCAGAGATACGGGTCATACATTGTACACAACAGACTGTATAGAATGTCTTATTTGGAACATGACATGATGGGTTAATTTGCAAGAGAATCTCAAAATAGGCATGAGACTGAAAAAATACTAACAGAACAATCAATGCTTCCACTAATGAAAAAGCCAGCATCCTCACGGTCCCCAACAAGGTCCCAGACCTCCCTTCGAGTGACACAATGTAAGGCAGTAATGGCACCTGTATGGCCTCTTAACGTCCTTATATTTGTCTGAACTTTCCTTTGCTCTCCTTTTGCAACAGCCACTGCCACCTTTGCATCATCTAAGGACAGTTGGATTAAATTGTGTGTGTGTGAGAGAGAGAGAGAGATGGTAGCATTAATGAGGCCTTAAAAAAGTTAATGAGTAAACTTACTGGTACGGCTAAAAGAAGATGCACGCAAACTTTTCTCTCTGGTAAACATGCTTTGCACCCAGCTGCGGCCCAGACCTGAAGCTTCGGCAGGCTGTTGGCTCTCGTCAGAGAGTGGGTCCCGCGGTGAGGTCATGCCCATTGAGGGGATGATCTTTCCAGGAGAGGGTCCCCAGTAGCCGGCTCGTAATTGTTGCAGATGAGAGAGTATTGCCCTCAAATTAATCTACAAATAGACAATGGAAAAAGGGAAAACAGTCAAATTTCAGAAAATGGTGCATTTATATTCAACAACAACAAGCCAACCTGAACGATCATTGTACCAATAGAAAATGTGCATATAAAATAGAGAATGGGGTTGCTTACGAGCTGGTTAGAACCCAGTTTGTTCCTTTCAGCAATTTTCTCAATAATATTCCATGCATCTGTATCAGGGAGACCTAAACCAGCCTGTATAATTATGCAATGAAAAAAGTTAGCACGGAATTAGGGGTGGCTAGAACTAGAATAAACTAGTGTTCAATCAGGTACCATGTGAGTTGCCACTACAACCAATTGTGCAGTCCAAAGGGTTAGATCATCAGCTGACCTGTTATTTTGCAACCCAAAAAAATTGAATGTCGAGAATATAACGTATTATTTTGATTTGTGCAAAAAGTATCAGGTAGGTGGAAAATGAGATAATTAGTATCTTACTTGTTATTTTCCAAAGAACGCTTCATTGAATAATCAAAGTAGCCATCCCAAAACCTACAAAAGAAGCACAATTTTATAGATACAAATGATCCAATGGACAGTACCAGGTGTAAGCAATTTCAGACAAACAAAGAAAGAAATCTCTTGTACCGTAATTCTTCCCATATAGAGAGAGAAAGAAGATGCCTCTGTACAAATTCTGGTACATTATTTGAATCCTTCCGGTGCATCTCAGCTGAGACTTCGAGTGCATCCATTACAGTTGCCATGTCATGGCGAGAAACCGCACGATTTATTGCCGTCTTCAGCTGTTGAAATTATATAAAAAAACTTTAAAATACAGATCATCAGAACTATTTCATTAAAAAAAATTGTCAGAAGAGGACACTAGAGATGAACCAATTCTTTAACAGCAATGAATTGCTCGTCTGTTAGCCGGCATTGCCAACCCTAAGATAAGAACACAAATCAGAATGAGAAATTCAACTAAAAACATTCTAAAAGTATTTTTTTTCTTGAAAGTACATACCGCAATAATGTGCTCCCTTATACACTCAACAAATCCACTTCCACCGATTCCTTCTGCATCAGACTCGATTAGAGCTGGACGCCAAAAAAAAAAATCAGAGATAGACAAAACATGACTGAGTATTGGTATTAATCTAACACAAATGATTAATAGGTTACCAAGAATTGTGCCGTATTCAAATGATGAAAGAGGATCATCAGTTGGTCGAAGTCTGAGCAGTTTCTCCCATAATCCCTGAAGAGGAAAATAAAATGGCACTTTATTCAGTTTTACCAATAGTTGAAGGCCAATCTTTAGAATTACAATTCACAATTAAAGTTGTGGTTAATGTGGAGAACAGAAATAACGGCACAATTGTAATTAAAAAAGGATGAAAAAGTTACCTGGAGTTTCACTTTGATATCCAAGACCATCCTTAACCTCTCAGCCTGTACACCAGAAGATGAGGTTAGAAGTGATATCCAGCCAATTTTCAAGCATTGATATTCTAGATTCATTCATCCATGGTAACCATATGCTTACAAGTTGAAATGTTGACAATTTTACCTTTGAGTGCAGCAGTTATAGAGGAAGTGAAGTTTCATAGAAGTAAAGACAAAAATAAAAGATCTAATAGAATCTTCATTGATAATGCTAACAAAGAAGAATTTAAATCTGTATCAGGCATGCACCTCTCTTTCCATTGCACTCAGCTTGTCTAACTCTGAATCACCATTAGCTACCACCTCAGCATAGCTGATAGATAATTTAGGAGTATTAGAGACATCTAAATGAAATAAATATGAAATAATTAATCATATATAAGTGGCAGATAAGTACGTGGGTTTCGTCTTCTCATTGAGTGCTTCGCTTGCTAAAGCCAAAATAGATCGTCTCTTCTCTTCTTGCTCCTCTGTTCTATCATTAGCTGGAAAACTCTTGTAAACATATTTTGTATCTGGTTCTGTCAATAATGAAATAGCCATCTTAAGATTAGACATCAGACAGGAGGAAATTTATATAAGACTAGCCTAATATTTACATTTTTTTGCATAGGTCACTTGATCTCTTAGATAAGAAGATGCTTATTATAAAATCAGCCCAACAATGCAGGGTTTCTGCATAAAGTTACAATAGGTGCAAGCTAATTTTCTTCATGAATTATAACAGACTTTTTATCTAGCTAGGTCAATGTGATGGTTGTCTTATGTTAAACAGTTCTGTCTCTACCTCTTATGAGCGCTTTATCCATGGGATCTCTGAGCTAAAAGTTGATCAAATTTCATCTTGGGCATGAAGTTTATCGATTTTATTATTAATGAAGAAGTCAAAGGGTAGTAATTTCTTTCTTTTTTCTCAACCTTGGATTAGTAGTGCAATTCTGTTAATAAATAACCCACAAAAGATGCTGGTGTTTTTTTTTCCAAGTACACTATAATATAATTAACAAGAAAACTACTAACATTTAACAGCAAGAAAAGAGCATGTTGGATTGTCAGAATTAACCTAATAGAAATGAAATATTTAAAAACCTGTTGGTTCTGCTTCAGGTTCTGATATTGTAATGATCTCTGGATCTGACAATTGAGAGGGGAAAATGGAAAGAGGTTTCTGACCCCTCCCAATTGCATCCTGTAATTTATCAAGAAGGTTAATGGTTTTTTCATCTGAGTTGTGGCATCTTTCTACATAATCTAGAAAACCTTGAGTCTCCAAAAACTGTGCTATCTGCAGACAACAGACAATAACAAAATAAGCTACCAGTGCATGAAAGTAATATTAGCTCTGGCCATATTATTCAATATCTATTTTTTTTACCATGGACATGGGGTCTACAGGTTGTTTAGTAGTTCGAGAACGCTTTTTGAGAAATGCTTGAGAATTAAAGCCTGTTTGTGTTGAGTTATCCTTCAAAATGGAGAAAAGGAAAAAAATGGTCAAATGGAAAATGGACAAAAATTATCATAAGATAGTATAAAAATGCGTTTAATTCACTTACAAGAAAATTGCGGTAACCACTCAAAACCATTGCAAAAAACCTCAAAAATATCATCCTACAATACAAGTATCATATATAAGAAAGCTAGAGTTTACAAAGTAGTGTCTTCATATATTATTGCTTCCAGAATTGTGCTTGACCCAACTGGACAAGACACGCATGGAACAAAAATAATAAGCACAATACAAAGTATAAACTGGACACGAAACAGAGAAGAAGAAAAAGGAAATAAAAATGAGCATCTCATCACCTTAAATGAAAATCATGCTCATTGCACCATGGCTTGGCATTAGATTTGAAAGATTGATCTGCCAGACAGCCAGAGTGGATCTTCATGAAATCAATCTCCACTACATTCGGCTGAAGCAGCTTTAATATCTCATTTCGCAAGAAGGTCAGTTCAGGATCTGGAATAAGTGGTATCTCTTCTGTTGTTGTTATTCTGTTATATTCTAGGTCCACAACAACTACCTGCATAAACAGATAATGACAGATACAAATAACTGGTAATCTAATAAAAATGTTAATAAAGATAGAATAACTATAGATGAAAATCTTACACCATCCATTAATATGCCCGATGTATCAACACCAGAATGAAGCCCCATCATGTATGGAGTAGGAGCATCAATGTAATCAATCCCACTGAAAAATATTAGTGGGATGTAAACATGCTGTGCCAGAATAAAAAAAGAAGAAATCATCAAACAAGTGAGATCTTGTACGTAGCTGTTTAAAGCAGCATATTAAATATAGACAAATGCTGACCTGCCACCTAAGAGGATAGATCAAGTGGCAAATAGCTTCTGATACTAGTGTCAACAACGTATACCTGAATTTTGCACAAATTTATGCATAAAATTAAGAGCAATAAAAACAAAAGTCGAGAACATCAACATTAGCAGGATAGTAAGAATACAGCACATCACATGGTATAAAAATCAAATCAATAAGTTGAAATATGGAAAGTGAATTACTTATTTGATCTTAGCAGAATCCTTCTCTCAAGAAGAACAGCAGTAAAAAGCTGGATTAAATTGTCTACATCAAGACACTGTACTAATGGCTGGAAAGATATCTGCACAACACAGAAGCTGGCACATAAATATTTGCACAACTCAATGAAGTGAGAAAAATAGGAAAAATATGGTAAGGTTGAAAGTTCTACATCAGCATGGGGAAGTGTTTCCCTAGGTGGGACCTCCACAGAAAGAAGGCGGCTCTCTATAGAAAACAAAACTCGGTCTTTGCTAGGTGTTGGTAAAGGCACTTTTGACACCATATAATTAATTATCTGCCATATTGGCTTGCTGAAATAAGATCAAATTGAAGTCCAAAATTAGTCCATATGTTATGAAATTGACCCAGAAAAGTTCATATTGCTTTTGTCAGAAAATAAACATTCATACAACTCAATCGAATTGCTCAATAATCAGTGCAAATAGATTTTGGACTTATGATCCCCTATGGATTAGTAAGAAGATGCACTTGTCACTTCAGTATTTAATGTAGTTTATACAAATCTCAAACACTGCTTCATTCAAAGCTAGTAGCATAAGATATCATACTTGGTAATTGAAATTACTCGTAAAATTTGGATTTAGTTTGGAAAAGAAATTCCTAGAAGAGATCTAATAAGGAGAGAAGTGAATTTTAATTTGTTTACCTACAACCTGAAGAAGAGAAACATATAACAAACACTTCTTCGAGAGCTTCTCGAAGGATTTCGAAACTGGGAGAGTGCGAGACAAGGCAAATGCACTTGTCAGCGAATGAGTTTGTAGGAATCTTATATGCCTCCACTATATCTTCACAAATTGGGTCACGGAAAGCAATGCAACTTACATAGCATTTGGAACCATCTCCCTCTGAGGGCAACATGAGGTTAAATTAGTCAATGGTGAGCATTATTAAAACTTATTTGCAGGAACCAGCATTATCAGTTTGTTAGGATCTGATGCATGAGAAGGTTAGTAACAGAAATTGAGTCTTAAGAATGCACCAGTGACCAAACTCCAAAGACAACACAGAATGGTAAAGTACAGGGGGTGTAGAAACCAACATAACTTATTTAGTTTCCATGTCCTATTAAGTTTACAAGTTCATGTTTGGCGTATTAACTTAGCCAACAAATATCAAGCTATAAGGACTAAAGACATACACAAAGAGCACATCTTAAAATGCCTTTCTTGACTAGTATCTGACAGAAGCATCATGAACAATTTGTACCTGTTAAAACAATTGGATAGCTCCGTGGATAACTTGAAGAATCGTTGGGGTCAAGCCCAGACGAATAGATTGCTACCCCGGCTGGCAACACACACTATAGTGCAAAAGATATAGTCAAAGGTATAATGATGCATAAACATGGTCCTTCAAAGTGCAGTTACAAATTTCAGGTAACTTATCTCATATTAGTTCCTCAAACTTGATATAACATTACAGATGTATGCTCCTATGATCACAAATTCACACTACTGTGATTTGTTAGGTCACATATCTGAAAATTCATGGCACGTTCTGTTTTAAACCATCCAAGGTCTTATAACAAACGCTACTAACTGTCAAGAACAAAAAAAAAAAAAATGCATCAACTTGGTTCAAGGAAGAAAATTCTGTTCATGTTTTTTTATTAAACTAAAAGGACAAATTACCATATTTGGATCGTATCAGAACAACAATGCAATAAAACAGTACTGGCTTCGTGGTTTTATCGATCAAATTGCTCAAACAAATGATATTGGGCACCTAAATTTATATCAAAAGATCCAATGTACATGCTAAACCGGAAAATAATAATAAAATATTAAAAGAAGTTTAAAATGCGTGTAAGTGGAGTTACAGTGGGAAGTTGGGGCGGAGGTGGTGGATAGTCGCCGTGATTAGAAGGAGGAAATTGATCAATAAACGAAGGCATATACATCACTTCATCCCCTTGATAACCCTTCACATTCTCCAGTGACATTATGTCAGGCCCCAAGCCACACACCACGAAATACTCAAAAATCCGGCTACTCATCTTCCCTTAACTAGACTTACGCGCAACTCCGCTGCGGGCCTCTGTCGTTTCCTCCCGGATTTGGTTTGGGAGGGGGTGGAAATGGAGATCTGTAGCCTGATGAGAGAGAGAGAGGGTGAGGAGAGGAGAAAACAGCGGTTGGTGCTTGAGAGAGAAGGTTTGACACCACTTCGGTCCACGGAGTACGGACTTGGAATGGCCGTGAACCGTTCACGATTGTAAGTAGGCTCAAGTCCAAGCCCATGTTAAATTGAATTCGCATCCTCCCTGAGGTAGTCCAAGAATACCTGCCCTATGAAACTGGGTTCACATCTGCTGCCAACGTGATGGCAGGGCCATTGAGTTAATGGCAGGTGGGACCCATAAAATAAGAAGGGGTGGGGTCCACTTGCCGTTGACTCAATGGCAGAGCCCTGCCATCACCTTTATGACAGCAAATGTAAACCTAAAAAACTAACCCGTGATATTTGTGCGTGCTGTGTCTGCATCACTATATAATTTTTGTTATATATATATAACATAAATTATATATAGAGAGAGTAAACCTAGCGTGCTTTTAAGAGTACGGAGCTCCTCCGCGATTCTAACTCAAAAAATATATTAAATGATTTTCAAATTTTGATTTATCACTCTCATTAAATTCTTCATATTGAAATTTTATGCCTGCTAAAATTTAGGTGTTTCAAGTTTTCTAAATCACTCTTTTTAATTTTTGAAAATTAACTCTACAAATAATAATAAAATATTCAATGTTTATACATTATGTTTAAAAATTAAAAAGGGTGACTTAGAAAACTCGAAACACTCTTAATTTTTGTACCCCATAAAATTTTAATATGAATATTTAATGAGAGTGATAAATTAAAGTTTGGACATCATTTGGAGACGATTTAAGTTAAGCTCACAGTATATTTACTCCTATATATATATATATAGAGAGAGAGAGAGAGAGAGTAAAGATACCGTGAGCTTAAGCTCACAAAGACTTTCCGTGAGCTTAACTCAAAAAATATATCAAATCATTTCGAAATTTTAATTTATCATCTTTGTTAAATTATTTATATGAAAATCTCGTGGGGTGCAAAAATTTGGAGTGTTTTGATTTTTTAAGTCATCATTTTTAATTTTTAAAAATGATGTTCAAATATTAAATATATTATTATTTTTTTAGAGATGATTTTCAAAAACTAAAAACCATGACTTAAAAAATTCAAAACACTCCAAATTTTTGCATCCCAATAGATTTTCATATAAAAAATTTAATGACAATGATAAATTAAAATTTTGAGATGATTTGATATACTTTTTGAGTTAAACTCACGGAAGGCCTCCGTGAGCTTAATCTCACGGTATCTTTACTATATATATATATATATATATATATATAGAGAGAGAGAGTGGAGATACCGTGAGCTTAAGCTCACGGAGGCCTTCCGTGAGCTTAACTCAAAAAACATATTAAATCATCTTGAAATTTTAATTTATCATTCTCATTAAATTCTTTATATAAAAATCTTGTGGGATGCAAAAATTTGGAGTGTTTTGAGTTTTTTAAGTCACCATTTTTAATTTTTTAAAATGATGTTCAAGTATTGAATATATTATTATTATTTTTAGAGCTGATTTTAAAAAATTAAAAACGGTGACTTAAAAAGCTCAAAACGCTCCAAATTTTTGCATCCCATGAGATTTTCATATAAAGAATTTAATGAGAATGATAAATTAAAATTTTGAAATGATTTGATATGTTTTTTGAGTTAAGCTCACGGAAGGCCTCCGTGAGCTTAAGCTCACGGTATCTCCACTCTCTCTCTCTCTCTCTATATATATAGAGAGAGAGAGAGTGTGTTTGTCTATTGTACTTCTAGTAGCACTTCGGACGAAACACTGTCAGTCTAAATTTTAATTTAAGTAGCTCAATAAAATCTTTATATCATAATCTTGTAGAATACTAATTTTTATCGTGTTTGAAGTTAGTTTACTATACTTAATGATTTTCAAAATGTAAATATTTTTGACATATAATTATTATTATTATTTTAGGGCTATCTTTCAAAAATCATTAAACATAGTAAATTAATTTAAAATATGATAAAAATTAGTATTCTATATAAGCTTATGATATAAACATTTTATGGAGATGTTTAAATTAAAATTTGGAGAATGAAAAATTAAAATTTGGATTGATAACATTTCGATCGAAGTGCTACTAGAAATACAATAGACAAACTCATATATATATATATAGTGAGGTTATGGTGCTTTGCAAAGTACAAAACCTCTTCTGCTTCGTGTCTGTATCTTGAATTTAAAATTTTAAATGGTCAATCCAAACCATTGAACGTGATATTTATATTAAAATATTTTTAAAGATCAAATTTTATATATGTTTTTTTAGATAGACATAAAGTTTGTTGATTTACTAATTTCTGCACCATCCAAAAGTAGTGATTTTTTACCATCTAAATAATAGAGGAAAAAAAATAAAAAAATATAAAATTTGATTTTCAAAAATATTTCAATAAGAAAATTGTGTTCAAAGGTTTGGATCATCCATTTGAGCTTTTAAATTCGTGTTACGGATACGAAGCATGAGAGATTTTGTGCTTTGTTAAGCACCATAGCCTATATATATATAGTTTGGCTACGGTGCTACGCGTAGCACGGATGGCCCGTGTGCTACGGACCGTTTCTCCGTTTTCAAAGTTCAAATAATCGATCCGACCGGTCAAAATATTTTTCATATGAAAATCTAGTTGGGGACCAAATTTTATATTTTTTTTATTTTTTTTTTACTATTTTTAAGATAGCTAAAAAATCACTTGATTTAATTATTATGAGCCATTCAAAAGGAGTTATTTTCTAGCTATCTTAAAAAATAGTAAAAAAATTCTAAAAAAATATAAAATTTGGTCTCCAACTAGATTTTCATATGAAAAATATTTTGACCAGTCGGATCGATAATTTAAACTTTGAAAACGGAAAAACGATCCGTAGCACACAAGCCATTCGTGCTACGCATAGCACCGTAGCCAAACTCCGTCTCTCTCTCTCTCTATATATATATATATGAGGAGGGTTTCAATATCATAAATTTTGTATGCCACAAGATGTCACTAACTCATTTTTTAATTCATATTTTAAAATTTAAAACTCAAATTTTAAATCCAAACTGTTGATCTTATTAATTATTATGATAGATTTATGATACTAAAATTTTATGATTTTTAGAGTTCATTTGATACTAGATAAAATGAATGCATAAAAAATAATCAATCATAATTAACTAGATTTATTTATTTTGTTCTCATTTGATCTAGTATCAAATGAACTTCAAAAATTATGAAATTTTTGGAGCATACATCTACCATATAAAATTAATAAGATCAATGGGTTGGATTTAAAATTTGAGTTTTAAATTTTAAAATATGAATTAAAAAATGAGTTTGTGGCATCTTATGACATACAAAACTTGTGGCATTGAAACACTCCTCTCTCTCTCTCTCTCTGTCTCTGTCTCTCTGTCTCTCTCTCTCTCTATATATATATATATATATATATTAGGGGTGTCAATTCTTGACCCGACCCGACACGACACGACTCGAAGATAAATGGGTCTGGTATGGGTTCAACTTTTTGACCCGAATCGGATCGGATTGAGTTTGGGTCAACCCTACCCGATCCGATTAATTATATTTTTTGAAGTAATTTCATGATTTAGTACTAATTAAAGCTTAAATATACACTAATTATATACTAATTAAGATTAATTATAAATTAATTAATATTTTATTGCTTAAAATTAAATAAAAATAATTAATAAATATTTAATTATTTTACACGGGTCGAGTCGGGTCGACCCATGACCCGTCGGGTCGGGTATGGGTCAAGATTTTTTGACTCGAATTTAATCGGGTCGGGTTCGGGTCGGGTCAAAAATAATAATAAAATAATATGACCCGACCCGAATCCGACCCGACCCGACCCATTGACACCCCTAATATATATGATGCTATAGAAAATAAAAAAATATTATTATTTTGACATGAGATTTCATATTTCGAGGTTTCAACGGTCAATCTAAGTTGCTCAAGTGATTTTTTTTATGTCAAATCTTGTGAAATATTAAAATTTATAATTTTTTTAGCCTTCTAGTTATTTTTTAAATTATTTTTAAAAAATAGTCTTCTTTAACATTAGAAAATAGTTTATTTCAGGGTTGTTTTATCATGACAGATGTATGTATCATAAAATTTTTTAATTTATATTTTAAAATTCGAGACTGGACTTAGCATTTAAATCTGATATTCTTAATTTTCACAATAGATGTACGTTCATAAAGTTTCATAATTTTTGGAGCTCATTTCATATTAGATTAAATGATAATAAAATAAATAAATCTAGTTATCTATGATTGATTATTTTTTATACATTTATTTTATTATTATTTGATCTAGTATGAAAACCTTCTCATTAATAAATTCTTTAGTTATGTTTTCCTCCCACTGTAATTTTGGATTTGATTTTCAGCCCGTAATGACTATGTGGTTGTTTCTCCTGCTCTGTTTTAAGTTTGTTTCAATGATATTAGGGTTTTGTAGTTTACATATTTATTGTGAATATTGTAATGTATTTTTTAATCTAATATTTTCTTTCCAACTTTTAACATTATTAAAAAGTATTACTGTCAAAGGGCAGCTCAAGAAAATGATGAAATCAGCAGCTCAAGAAAATGAACAAACAGAGACATCAGTGAATTAAAAGAGTTCATTTAATACCAATCTTCATTTTAAATGATAAGATTAGCAGCTCAAGAGAAAAATAAAAATAAAAAGGGTTAAACAGACATTAGTGAATTAAAAGAGTTCAATTAATATCACAATGACATACTATTTTTCCATTTAGCAAGTGTAGTAAAGTTAAAATAGAGTAAAAAATTAAAACACATTAAATCAGTGGTACTTAATAATAGTGAATTAAATAGATAAAATAGTTTATGTAAAAAATGTTGAAAGAAAAAAATTTGGTGACTTAACTTTGAAGCAACTATGAAAGTGTTTTAACTTTTCGCCACCTTAAATTATTTTCTTTTGATACTTTAAAATGCTTTAAAGTGTTTATTACACTTCTACTATAATCGGGGATGTAATCTAAGTAGATGTCAGCTGACGTTCGAACACCCTCTTGGTGTATTGAAAAATAAAAGTTATCCTTTTTATGCATTAAAAAATAATTTTTTAATCCGAACATTCTCTTTTAACACTTTACCAATCATTTATATTTTGGCACCGGACTATAACTAATAGTTTTCTACGATGACCTTTTCAATTTTACAGTTTTGTACGGGAAACTGTAGAAAGTAGGTGTCAGCTTTCTTGTCTTACATTAGTTGAGGACATAAGTTGGTGATATATTTTTTTGGTTTATGATCTATCATAAAGTTGCCAACATCATTTGATCTATTAAATCCATCAAAAGAGATAGATGAAAATGTATAATGTGACTGAACTACAATTCTATACTTGTTCAAAAGAGAATGGATACTCAGATTTAATTTTAATTAGAACTAATTTCTTAATTTAACCCTTTTGATAGTTATTTTTCTTACAGAATCAATGAAGTACTCTTTTGATCAGCTACAAAGATTCGATGCAATTGCTTTCATGACAGAGGAGGGAGGTGCATTACTGGTCTCATGTATGAAAATCATTTGCATTTTTCAGTTTAATTGTGTTTTATGAGTATAAATAATTGGGATATTTCCTACATTAGATGGAATATCGTGCATGTTCTCACAACATAAGTTAAAATGATATTAATTTGTCAATTTTGGTTATAAGAAAAATTTATTAGTGATAGGAGGGGCAAAATTAAATAAGATATTCTTGGCTCAGTTCAGAGTATGTCTACTTTTCAAAAATTTTGTCTCCGTTCAGTATGGATTGAGGTTTGTCTTAGTTTTAGGTTAGGACAAAAGAAAGACATTCCAGTGCTTTTTAGGATCCCATTGTTTTCTCGTGTATAAATCAGCCCCTGTTTCTAGTTATTTGATGATCGAAAACCTGACCAAAATCCCAACTCTTTTGTGCCTAGATATTAGCTATTTTATCTTTTGTTGCCATGAACTTTTTTGCTGTAACTTTTGTAGATGAAAAGGACTTCTGAATCTGATTCAAAGATTATAAACAAATTCAAGGCTCTTGCACTAGAGCAGGTAGGCCAAACTAAAGATCTTTTAGCACATTCTTTTTGGTTTAGAAATGTGCAATTCAACTCTTTTATTGTTATTATTTTATTTTATTTTTTGTCACAGTTCATTCATTGTAAGAAATTCAACACCATATTTCTCATCCCTTTTTGCAGGCCAAGTGTGCTTTCGACAACCTTGAAGTCCCAATTGGATATTAATGTTTGACTTATTTATTTTTTTTGCTCTGATTTTATATACTTTTTTAAACTAACAATTTCAGATTTCTTTTGTAGGTGTTTGCTAGTAGAGGATGGTAAAGCTATAGCCACTGGCTACAACAAAACCATCTGACATATGCAATACTGGCACGATAATTGGTGGGAAGAGCATTGATCAATGCCAGAAAGGCACAGGGGATGGACAGTGGACGAGAAATGGGTAATGTGCACCTCACTCAAGAGCAGGATCAGGTTCAGTGGACGAGAGATGCAACTCTCAAATTTTTAGTGAAATCAGCTTACCGTTTCAGTACTGAAACGCCAAACACCAGTAGTGAAATAAGCAGGCTATGGGAGATAAAAAGCTCCACTTCAAGTGCAAGTCTTCGCGTGGCTGTTACTGCGGAACAAGCTGCTTACAGCAGAAGTTATGCAGAACAGGGGATGGACAGTGGTCAGTATGTGCTATATGTGCCGGCAGGAAAATGAAACGGTGTCCCATATGTTCAGCGACTGCATCTTTGCAAGGCAACTAAGAAACTATATAGCTGATTCAATGCCAACATCCTACAACACCCTGTGCAAAATACAAAACATCAAGCTTTCCCAATGAAATATTAACGGGTAACCATGAGATGTGTTGGAAGCAACTGGAAGTAACAACCAATTTCATCATATGGCGTGGGCGATGCAGATGAATTTCTCTGACAGAACAAAAGGGTTGGTGGAAATGGCGCGTGAGATAAATCAAGAGATGAAATACTGGTTCAAAACATAATCATCATTGAGGGTAATGTTGATGTAACTAACCGGGCATGTATATATTCTCTTTCTGTGTGTAATTACTGAAACTGCTGATCACAATTTGTGATCAAATTAATGAAATTTACGGGCTTGACCCGTAACTTTTCCTCAAAAAAAAATTTTAAGCTATGCTCTCACATTTGATATTTAAAAGAATGAAAATCTTTTCCTTTCTCCTCTAATGGTATCACCTTCAATGAACTATTTGTTTCTCCCTTGTTTTTTCAGGCTACTATAGACACGCAGAAATGGAAGCAATTGATACTTTATTTGTGAAATGGCAGAAATAAGGTCTCATGGTAAATCTCAAGTGGTGCAAAAATCCTCTAATTGTTTTCTTTATGTTACTTCTGAACCATGCATTATGTGCGCAATGGCTCTATCCATACTGGTTAGGTATTAATTTCACCAATTTCTTAACTTATAAATCTTGGTATATCAAAATATATAATTGGTCTCCATATTTTTTTAGAGAAAGATGAGAATCTAGCTCACAAATTTCATTTTGTGCTCATGAAGAATTGAACACATAATTTTCATCCTAGTTAGCTATAACTTGAACTACTAGGTCATTTGCAATTGGTCTCCTTATTTAATCATATGTAGGTATAAAAAGGTGTTTTTTTTATGGATGCGCTAATGATAAATTAGGTGGATATCTGTACACAAGTGTGAAGCTGACAACAAGTTTAGGCAAGTGTATATTAATATAGGATAAACCCAAATGAGATGGTAAAAGAAGGTAGATCTTTGATATTTCAAATTTTCTGGTCAAGTTGATTCAGCCAAGTCAGGTGGATTCTCCAGGTTGGATCAATCTTGCTAACACCAGGTGTTGAGTCATAGTGTAATTATGTTTTGGAATTTGCATCAATCAGATTCAGTCATTTGGTTTGAAGGTAATTGTTACTTTCATTTGATATTGCATGTCACTTCAATTTGATATTGCAAAACAATATTGTTATGGATATGAATAACAATGCATATATATATATATCTTAATTATGCAGATAAAGTGTTTCATTATGTATTGATTTTTATTTGTGCATGTAAATTGTGTTCATATTAAATTTTAATTGTGTCATTGACCTATTATGCATTTTAATTCAGTTGTTACTGTAGTTGTTTACTTCATCTTAAGTTATATATATATTTTTTTGCTGATAAAAACCAACCTTAAGTCCTGAAGACTAATGAATTTTCCCCCACACTTTTTGCAGAATTGGTCATTAAGAAGAAGTTTCTGTTAGATTCAGTAACTAGAACAAACTTGGAGTTTCTTGTATTTTCATTAGTAATGATTTTGTGAAATATTTGGTTGATTTTACAATAGCTGAAATTCATGCATTATGGTACTTGATCCATTTTATAATAGCTATAATAGATTATCTATATAATAAATCGTTGGAGTGTATAAATAAATAACGATGCGCATAATAGGTGAATTACCGTGCATCATACTTGAATTAATGTTTGTTCAAAATGTTTTCTAGATTATCTACATAATAAAAAATTAAATGCACAAATATAAATAACAATGTGCATATTACTTGAATTACTGTGCATACATTAATGAGTTTCTTCAAAATGTTTTGTAGATTATCTACAAAATAATTTTACTGCATAAATATAAATAACAACGTGCATAATACTTGAATTATAATCATAGAAAACTACATTTGTCCGGAATGAAAATAAAGAAAATTATCTGCATAATATAAGTACTTATGTGCATAAATATAATTAACTCTATTAAAGATAATTGAATTAATTTGCATTATAATAGAACAATTAAATATGAGGAATAAAAATAGAATCAATATGTTTCTTGGAAAAAGTACCAAATTTACTTGAAAATTTTTGTGTCGCCTTTTAATTTTCTGGTCTAAATTTTTCTTGAAAAAAATTGCTTAGACCGAGTCAACGGAATTGGATTAATAGAAGCGCGCAGGATCAGAAGACGCTGTCGCTGAGGGGCGTGTACGTAGGGCTGTCAATAAATTCAGTTTTGATCGCGTTTCGTTTCGTTTTGTGGTAACAAAAACGAAACGGTTGACGAAATGAATTTCTGTTTCGCGTAAAGAACAAAACGGTTAACGAAACGGTATTTTTCATTTCGTTAAGAGTATTTTAGTGTAAAATACACGAAATTTCGTGTTTCGTTCCATTTCGTAATAAACGAAACGGTTAACGAAACGATTTTCTGTTTCGTTTATTAAACAAAACTGTTTTCTATTTCGTTTATTAAACGAAACGGTACTGTTTTGTCACCGTTTCAACCGTTTGACGGCCCTACGTGTACGCATATTGACCGGTCAACACAATCCATTATCGACTTGCGTATTGAATTAATGAATTGTGTATCGGCTCCCTTTTGGAAATCGTTCATGGGTCATTTCGTTCATTATATAGTTTATAAAAGTTATAAGGACTTGGGGCTTGTTCGGGCATTGGTGGAAAATTTATGTTATACGGATACGGATGCAGTGATATATCACATATTGCATAAGTCAGAAGATGCATGTTAAAAATTGAGTTTTAGATAATAAATTTAAATGTCTAGAATGTAACTGTCACGGACTGCATAATTCAGGAGATACTTAAAGAATAATTTATCACACTCAAAGGTTAAAAAGTTTGAGCTATAAAAATATTAGTCCGGGCAACCACTGAATAATCTTTTTTTTTATATTTAGTGTAATAAAAAAAAATTTCTCTTCAGCCCACATATTCCCAATTCTTTGACCAAGCACCCTATTTCACTGAAGCAACTTTCTTCCTTTGAGGTGGTCTTTTCTCATTCCACGCCTGATATTACCCCTTTTAAAATTAAAAAGCTTTCAACTACTATTTTCTTATTTTTATATGTTACCTCAAAAATTGTTTGCAAAGAAACCTAGGACGTCCTACTCATTGATAAATAAAATGATATTAATATATTATGATGTCGTTGATATGAGAAATTATTAATGTAATATAGAGTTAAGCTATGATGCTACGCGTAGTTAATGATCAAATTTGCTACAGACTAAAAAATATATTAAATCATCTTCAAATCTTGATTTATGAGTCACAATAAATTATTTATATCAAAATATGATTGAATATTAATTTTTCTATTTTTCTGATTTTATAAGTATTAGTTTTGAATTTTTAAAAATGACCTAGACAATATATATTATTTTATTATGATTATTGAATCATTTTAAAAAATCCAAAACTAATACTTAGAAAATTCAAAAAATAGAATTTTTTTTTATATCCTATCATATTTTGATATAAAAATTTTATTGAGATTCATAAATCAAGATTTGAAAATGATTTACTTATATTTTTGAGTATGTAACAAATTTGATCATTAACTGGGACGATAACTTTAACTATGTACTATATATACATATAAAGGCTTGACGACTGCCAGTGATCTTTTTCCCATTTCTGTTGGTGAGCTCGCTGTCGCTATCAAGCTGTATATTCATAAAAAAAGTGAAAGAGACGGACAGAGTATAGATAGGGTTGAGCATGTTGTTAGAATATGACTGTCACGATTATTAGAGATAAACATCAACAGTAGTTTGATTGAGAATGGCTATTAGTCAGGGGGGCGGATTCAAGATAGGCGCTAGCTGGCGCCCGTGCACCCCTTTCGGTTCACTGAAAAATAAAAATTATATGATAAAAAAATATTTTTTTTTACTTGAATATTCTATTTATTTAAACCGGACACTCTATTAATCGTTTCTGGCTCCGACCCTGCTATTAGCTGTCATTATTATTTGACTACTGTTACAGTCTGTCGAAATTATTTATTAACAAAGAGGAGCTTATACGTATACGCAGTTGATATCACTGTTAATACGAGTTTTATTAATTATATAATATATGAAATGAGTTATTATGTATATTAATGATTTTATTATATAATTTAAATGAATACTTATGCATATTAATGATATTTAAGTTGAATAATAAAAATATTATACAAAATTATTTATAATAAAGTTGTTGACATGCAAAATAACTTATTTAATATATAATTAAGTTTGTATTGACGACGGTAGATAATGATATTTTTCATAACATTCTCTTAATCTCTTTAGCAAACTGCGCCTAAACGGAGATGTCAATGTTACAAATTTACAATATTGAATTCGTTTTAAAAAAAATAAACTAAGAGTAATAATCACGATTTTACAGTGTTCTAGATTTTATTCTTCATGTTCAATTTGGACAACAAGAGCCAGCATCGTTAGTTCTACTGCTACTAGGAACTAATAGGAAGTCCAAATTGTTAAATGGAAAAATAAATCTTTTAATTAAAAAAATTATGAAGAACGAATCAGTCTGACAATATTCTTTATATGAGAAGTATGAAAATAGTTTAGACTTTCATTTTTACTTAAAAAAATTATGAAGAAGAAAGGATTTAAAATATTTTTGATATTTTTCCTTAAAATTGAGAGCTGGAGTTTATATTTACTCCCCCAAAAAGTTTATACATAGAAATTTCCATGACTCATAAATTCATGAAAAAATTTCTATATATTTAATTTTTTTTGATAAAAATCAGTTTTTACTCTAATGACAATGGCGATGCTCCGTGTGTGAGAGGCAGTAGGTTTGAAATCGGAATAAAAATTTATCATGGACAATTAAAATTGAGTAGTTTAGACTATCATTTTTAGTCAAAAAAATATTTTTGAGAAATAAATCGTACTGTCAATAACCGAAAACATTTCTTGCTGAAATTATTTTTCCCCTGTTCAGGATGTCCATATTTGGAATTGGAACTAGTTCATAGATAGTTGCAAATGTAAATCCCAAATGAACTTGAAGGATGAAAATTCTGAAGCTCGAGATGACAGTACGAAAGAGACATCATTAGCATCAAGCCATAAAAAAAAAATAGTAAAAGTAAATGAAAGAGACTTTATTAGACTAAAATGCAAACATTACAAACGTGTGTGAAAGGATAAGAAGTTTGATGGACCTTTCCTGTTGTTCTTTCACTAAGCAACAGACATGATTGTAGAAAAATAACTTAAAAGAAAAGAGATAATGCCATTGCACCCTCCAATTTCTGAATGTTTGATAAATATATATCCTGAACTTTGAATTATGATAAATATCCTCCGGGACTTCTAATTCATAACAGTTAAATTCATTTAATATCAGTAATATTTTTAAATAAAATAACAAAGATATCCTTATATTTTACACTCATTTTAATCATTTTAGTATCTTCAATAATTGGGAAAATCAAATTAATAAACTCGAAACTTTTTCCACCTGACCACACTCTTACGTTGTTATTTCTACAAATTTTTGGCCGATAGTGTCGTCGATATACTCAGGGGCGAACCCAAGCTTGGGGTGGCACGTGCCCCTCCAGGATTTTGAAAAATAGTGTTTTTCGGTAATGTTTTCGTTAATTTGTCTTCATTGAAATTTTTTTTTGCTCCCCCCTGAATTGTCTGATTATTTTTTTATTGAGAAAAAAATATTTAATATCATGCATAATAAAATAATCATGCAAGAATATCAAAATATAAAGTTACGTAGATGAAAACTTTCTTCATCAACTTGATTATTTATTACTTTGAGTTTTATTTTGTTGTTATTTTTAATATATAACATGTTATTATTTTAATATTTTTTTATTAGGTAATAATATATATTAAATTATTAATTTTTTATTTAGTACCCGATTAGTTAATGAATTTGAACCCGATAAATTATTATAATCCGATAATTGCCCCTGACAAAAATTCTGAATCCGCCCTTGATACACTAATCAGTACCAATCAGACGAGATATCGGTTCGTTAATTATGCACCTTATTTTTGTATTATACGTCTTATTGTGGTACTTATCTTCTGAGACCACTTGTGTTCTTTTGTCCTAGACCAGCTCCGATTCACGTCTCTTAATTGTGCTCTTCCACTCTTGTATTATGTATGTTAATTATGTCATCTTGCATATTATTTCTGTTAAAGTATATTTAATTTTTTTTATTATGCGCATTAATTTTGTTACACTACACTTATTTATGTTATGTTGCAGCTTATTTTTTAATTATACATATTACTTATGTTGTTTTTGTTGGGATTCTGAATGCCCAAATTCCATTAATGCTCAAGCTGCGGAAAGACCGTAGAACAAAAATTTTACTTCTACTTAAGTTAGGGATTAAAGTATGTCGGATAATAACCGAGAGTTACAGACATTTAATCCTTTACAAAAGACGGTAAAATATTATTTTACTTCTAACTTAAGCTTAGGGTTAAAGTGATGTGTCGGATGATTACCGAGAGATACACACCTCTTTAAACCTTTATTGATCTACTCCATGATTGATTTCTAAAATATTAATCTACTTAACAATTAAATAGATTAATATAAGATGTTATACCTCGCTTCCAAATTTTAATTGGAATGAAAATCGGCTTGTCTCGGAGCACCAAACGTCTGATGCCTCTGTAGGTTATCCACCAGGACTGACCAGAGAGCGGTTTATTTCTTTTGCCAGAAATACTGTAAACCGCGGTTTTTCGCAAAAACACTATTCACCCGAGAAAAAGACGAAATAGTACTATTCACGACTCGCAGTAATTCTGTTTCACAAATGTGCAGAAATACCGCAACTTTCGTAAAAACACTATTCACCGATCCCGTGAATTCTGAAACAACCGTATACCGGGAGAGAGAAAGTAGAACTGATTTGGTGGAACTTTTTCTCTCACCCTACCCCTCTATTTATAGAAAAAATGGAATTGACAAATTACCAAAATGCCCTCGTGAATAGTAAGGAGGTTTCAAAGTGAAAAGACCAAAATACCCTTAAAGTTCATCCAATTTACCAAAACGCCATTGGGCTTTTTGGCCAAATTACCGAAATACCCTTGGGCTTTTGGACAAATTACCAAAATACCCTTGGAGGTCATCATGGGCCTTTTTGGGCTTTTCGGATTTTGGGCTTTTTTGGGCTTTTCTGATTTTGGGCTTTTAATTATTAATTAAGACTTTAATTATAAATGGGCTTTGGCCCATAATTCAAATCCATAATTAACATTTTAAAATCCAAATCAAATATATATAATTGTCATCTACAATTATATTTTTCTCGGTTGTTGTTTCGGCGAATTTATACGACGTGTCCAACACGTTATAAATTCAATCTGATTTTTGCTTTTTGTCATCTCTATGACAAATATAATTATATCATATATAATTAATTATAGCCATCTTATTATTAATTATAAACAATTCATAATTAATCAATAAGATTCTCTGATTAACTCCTATACGGTGTGACCCGACAGGATCCGTGTTATGTTGGTAAATAGAGTTAAAACCGTTTTAACTTCTATAATCATAGGAGGCATCTGGCAGAATGCACTATGACCATCCAATTACACAGATGATGATGTACTGTACAATATCATGATCCAGTAAACTATTTACTTGTGTTTAATTCTTTTGTCTCATAGCTATCAGATCAGTTTCAAGGTAGGTATGTGTCATCCTTGCAAACTTAATCTTTTCTTGATCCTGAGTAAATTATCAAATATAATTACTCTTGTACTTATACTGCTAGCAGATAATCTTACTCTATCAAGGGGCCCAGTGATGCTATAACTCATATAGAAATATGAGGGACAATAGTACTTTTGGCAAACCATCTCTTCCTCCGCATAAGTTATGTATACCGAAGAGCTACCTTTATAGCCACCTTTTACGGATAACGTTTGGTAGAAATCACACACATACATATCTTATGTAGGAAAAATGAATACCTCATACTTTAGAATTTAATACTGAACGAAAACATTAATGACACGAACACAATTCCATTTAATGTTTCATTCGGGGTCTATCAAATACGATGTTCCTAGAACATCTATTTATGTGATTAAAATGATAACTCTTTGTCTATGGTCTGTAAAACTTGACCATCATTTAATCCACATACTAACCTGATAACGGTTAATTAGTGTTCCTGCTAATTACCTTGGTTAGTGACTTTTAAGAGTATATTCTATATTATGAAGTTTCACAATTCCAGTCATGAACTCGGAATGATTCATAAATTCAATAATACTCAAGGAAACAAAATATCGTTTAAATATCCAATTCATGAACAAAGCTTTATATAACAAATTTATCGTATTATTGACTTCAAGATTATTACAAACTAACAATCTCCCACTTAAGCTTGGAGTCAATCATATTGAGCCATGCCTTATACAAATCTATAAATCTCTCAGATTTAAAAGATAATCTCACAGCCAATCTCCTATGTGTCTCAAACCCATAGAAGATGTGTGCAACTGGTGCTTGGCTTGAGGTAGAGATTTTGTAAGTGGATCAGCTGTGTTGCCAACTGTGTCAATTTTACAAATCTTTACATCGCCTCTATTTATAATTTCTCGTATGAGGTGATAACGTCGCAGGACATGCTTGGATCTGGAGTGTGATCTCGGTTCCTTGGCCTGAGCTATAGCTCCATTGTTGTCACAATAGAGGTCTACAGGGCCCTGAACACTGGGAACCACTCCTAGTTCACTAAGGAATTTCTTGATCCAGAAACCTTCTTTAGCTGCCTCGGAGGCGGCTATGTACTCAGCTTCGGTGGTTGAGTCTGCTGTGGTCTCTTGCTTGGAACTCTTCCAGCTCACAGCACCGCCGTTGAGTATGAACACGTAACCAGACTGCGATCTTGAATCATCTCGGTCAGTTTGGAAACTTGCATCTGTGTAACCACTCACCACGAGTTCCGAGTCACCACCGTAGACGAGAAACATATCCTTAGTTCTTCTCAAGTACTTAAGGATATTCTTTGCAGCATTCCAGTGCTCCATGCCTGGATTAGCCTGATATCTACTCGTCACACTCAAAGCGTACGAGACATCAGGGCGAGTGCACAACATGGCGTACATGATAGAGCCAATAGCCGAAGCATATGGCACTCTACTCATTATGCTTTGCTCATCAGTTGTCAAAGGACACTGAGTCTTGCTAAGCTGTGCACCATGATTTATTGGCAGAAATCCTTTCTTAGAATTCTGCATACTGAACCGATTCAGCACTTTATCAATATATGTGCTTTGACTTAATCCAATAAGTCTTTTAAATCTATCTCTATAGATCTTTATGCCTAGTATATAGACAGCCTCGCCCAAATCTTTCATTGAGAACACTTTCTTTAATGAAGATTTGGCTGATTGCAATAAGGGAATATCATTTCCCATTAAGAGTATATCATCCACATAGAGGATTAGAAAAGCGATGGCACTCCCACTAGTTTTCCTGTATACACAAGGTTCTTCTTCGCATTTGATGAAGTCAAACTTTTTGATTTCTTCATGAAATCGAAGATTCCAACTCCTTGATGCTTGCTTCAATCCATAAATGGATTTGAGAAGCTTGCATATCTTTCCAGCATTTTTTGGATCCTCAAAACCCGTGGGCTGTATCATATACACGTCCTCTTCCAAATTTCCATTTAGGAAGGCGGTTTTCACATCCATCTGCCATATTTCATAATCATGAAATGCGGCAATTGCTAGGAGCATCCGAATTGACTTAAACATAGCTACGGGCGAAAAAGTTTCATCATAATCTACGCCGAGAATTTGTTTGAAACTTTTCGCTACTAGCCGTGCTTTGTAAACAGTCATATTACCATCCATGTCTATTTTTCTTTTAAAAACCCACTTGTTAGCTATGGGTTTTACCCCAACAGGTGGTGCAACCAGGTTCCAAACTGTGTTGTCATACATGGATTGTATTTCGGATCTCATGGCCTCCAGCCATTTATCAGAGTCGGGTCTATCCACTGCTTCCGCATAGGTCAGAGGATCTTCAGCATCAAATACTGAGACTTCATGCAGTCCCATGTACCTTTCAGGTGCACGGACTGTCCTATGTGACCTTCGTAGCACTTGTTCTTCAGGCTGTCGAACTTCATCCACATCAGTATGCGGATTTAGTTCTATTTCAACTTGCGTTGAAGTAGATGAGCTCGGGACTAGAACTTCTTCCGCAACTATTTGTGGATTTAGTTCTTCCAAATGCTCATTAGTCGAAGAATCAAGTGGTGGGTTTATCTGATCAGTATCAGATATTGTATTGTGTGATGCATCTTGAATTTCTTCAAGTATTACATTACTCCCACTACTTCCTTTTGCGAGAAACTCTTTCTCCAAAAATATACCATGACGAGCAACAATTATCTTGTTCTCGGACTGATAATAGAAGTAATATCCTTTCGTTTCCTTAGGATACCCTACGAAAAAACATTTGTCAGCTTTGGGTCCAAGTTTGTCAGAAGTCGGACGTTTGACAAATACTTCGCAACCCCAAATTTTAAGATAAGACATATTTGGTACCTTACCAAACCATAACTCATATGGAGTCTTTTCTACTGACTTGGATGGAACCCTATTTATTGTTAGTGCAGCAGTTTCTAGTGCGTGCCCCCAAAACATTTTTGG
Source organism: Schoenoplectus triqueter (assembly GCA_964058805.1). Classification (NCBI taxonomy): domain Eukaryota; kingdom Viridiplantae; phylum Streptophyta; class Magnoliopsida; order Poales; family Cyperaceae; genus Schoenoplectus; species Schoenoplectus triqueter. The sequence goes on from CAXKVV010000536.1 coordinate 28,181, forward strand.
GAGTGTGGTATTACTCATCATGGAACGAACCATGTCTAACAAAGTTCGATTCCTCCTCTCAGAAACACCGTTCCATTGCGGCGTTCCCGGAGGTGTGAGTTGTGAGACTATCCCACATTCTTTTAAGTACATTGTAAACTCATAACTTAAGTATTCGCCTCCACGGTCTGACCGTAAGGCCTTAATACTTTTATTCAGTTGATTTTCTACTTCAGTCTTGAATTCCTTGAATTTTTCAAAGGATTCAGACTTATGTTTCATCAAGTAGACATAACCATATCTACTGTAATCATCAGTAAACGTGATAAAGTAGCGATTACCATTTCTTGTACAAGTACTCATTGGTCCGCATACATCTGTGTGTATAAGGGCTAATAAGTCACTTGCCCTTTCGCCCTTCTTGGAGAAAGGTGCTTTGGTCATTTTTCCACGTAAACAAGATTCGCATGTGTTTATTGTTTCAATATTAAAATTACCAAGAAGTCCAACTTCATGTAACTTTTTGATGCGTTTCTCGTTTATATGACCAAGGCGACAATGCCACATAAAAGTCGTACTTTCATGAGATGTTTTGAGTCGTTTATTGATGTTAAATACGGGTTTGTCAATTTCTAGTATATAAAGACCATTCATCATAAAAGAAGATCCATAATATAACTCATCTTTGTATATAGAACAACTATTATCCTTTATAACAAAAGAGAAACCATTCATCTCTAAACATGAGATTGAAATTATGTTTCTAGAAATACTTGGAACAAAATATACATTTTCAAGTTCCATTACAAGCCCGCTAGGCAAATACAACTCTATATTTCCGACTGTTACGGCTGCAACTTGTGCTCCGTTTCCAACTCGGAGTTGTACTTCCTTGTTGCGTAGTTTCCTCCTATTATTTAGTGCCTGTATATTTGAACAAATATGAGCACATGATCCAGTATCCAATACCCAATCATAAATAGAGGTAACAACGTTAACTTCAATCATGAAAATACCTGAGGTTGAAGCTTTGGGAACCTTTCCCGTCCTCACATCCTCCAGATACTTAGGGCAGTTCCTCTTCCAATGACCATTGCCTTGACAATAAAAGCAGTCAGAGGTAGAAGCTTTTGCCTTGGAAGTGTTCTGATTAGGAACCATCTTCCCTTTGCCTTTGTACTTAGGTGCCATTTTGGGAGTCGCTTTGCGTTTCATCTTTTTAATCTTCCTCGCACCTTCTTGGATCACGAGGATAGAAGAACTCTTCTTCATGTCCCCATCAGCGATCCTCAACATCCCTTGGAGCTCCTGCAAGCTCTTGTCCATTCCCAACATATAATAATTCCTGATGAAATTAGAATAGCTAGGAGGGAGAGAGTTCAGGATAACATCCGTAACAAACTCTTTGTTCAACGGACTGTTAAGCTTCTCCAACTGCTCAACATCGCTCGTCATACGGAGCATGTGAGTGTCAAGAGAGCTGCCCTCAGTCATCTTATGACTCAGCAGAGATTTAGTCACCTTAAATTTCTTGACCAATAAACTTTGTACATCAAGCTCATCTTCTTTGTGCTTGTTGTACATGGTGACTTCATTTGCTGTGCAGCCTACTGCAGGCTGTGCAGAGATTGGTGTGTTAAGGACGTACTCGAGTTTCTCATGTCTTAGTATGAGCGCACGGAACGTATTAGTAAGAGTTTCTTTAGCCATGTGCTACAACGTAAAATGTAAAGATTTTTAGCTTTGTTCATGTAATGTCTTATTTCAAATAAAACTCCCACTACAAATTTGTTCTATTCCCGTTTGTAGTTAGGACCAAGATCCCTATTTTCATTGATAATCAAGTTATCGTTGAATAACTCGTTTATTAATTATCTTAGGTAAGCAACTCTTTGCTAATCACATCTCTATGTGATTCTTGGTTTCGCTAAACATCATATGTTTTAACGAAACTTTGCCCCAAGCCCAAAACTGTTTTGGAAATCATTGGTAAGTAACCTCACTCTATTTGATTCGTTATGTCGGACATAACCCTCGAAAACCAAAGGTAAAAGGTGACGCCTACTGAGTAGGTCACGTCTGCCAATGAACAATGATATGCGAGGACAGAGTAGGTAGGGCATATTACTTAATTTTTCGGGTTTAACATCGTAAGTAGTCAGTTTGTTAAACTGACTTTAGACAGACTTACGAACACGTAAAAGATGTCTGCCAGAAAGACCACTGAAAGTTCCTTTTCCAGTCTTTCTTTGACACAACCTTCCTTCACGGTTTCTTAAAAATGATAAATCTAATTTATACATTTATAATTAGTCAGTTTATTAAGCTAACTTTAAACAGACTTATGAACACGTGAAAATACGTCTGCCAGAAAGACCATTGAAAGTTCCTTTTCCAGTCTTTCTTTGACATAACATTCTTTCACGGTTCCTTAAAATGATAAATCTAATTTACACATTTATAATTAGTCAGTTTATTAAGCTGACTTTAAATAGACTTATGAACACGTGAAAAGACGTCTGCCAGAAAGACCATTGAAAGTTCCTTTTCCAGTCTTTCTTTGACATAACATTCTTTCACGGTTCCTTAAAATGATAAATCTAATTTACTCATTTATTATCAAAGCGGTAAATCCAATTTACCAGCTCATACAAACATTTTGTATATATACATGAATCAGTCACGTATATAACTACTATCTATCCAATAGAAGTAGCTTTGCATCTATGATAAGATACATTTCATATCAAAGCAGTAAATCTAATTTACTTGCTCATACAAACATTTTGTATATATATATGTGAATCAGTCACATATATAACTATCAGTTCTCAATTCTTTATTTTGCAACTTCATCTTTGTTCTTTATTTATACCGTAAAAAGCATATAAACATTTTATATGATTTCAAAACAGTTAATTCCTTCTGGTACGATAAAGTAATTTGATAACGTGACAAAGTTCCTTTTCGGCCAGTTATCAGGACACGTAAAAGGGGCTCCCAGGAAAGATCGGGGTCACGAGGACCACTTTAAATTCAATCTTTCCTAGACAGAACCATCTCTTTCGGGTGTGGAGATCAACAGCTCTTACTCAGGTACTTTATTGCTTCATCACATTCATAGATATACTTTTCATAACTAAAAGTTTTCGAAAAAGCAAAAGAGTTACATTTGCCATGCTTCGAAAGCGTAAAAGTAATTTGGTAACGTGACAAAGTTCCTTTTGGGCCAGTTATCAGGACACGTAAAAGGGCATGTCAGAAAGAATACCGAAGGTATCCACTTCCCATCTTTCTTTGACATCACCTTATCTTTTATGTGTGGAGATCAACAGCTCTTACTCAGGTACTTTATTGCTTCATCACATTCTTAGATATACTTTAACACAATCGAAAGTTTTCGAAAAGAAAGCATAAAGAAAGTATAAAGAAAGCTTAAATCTAATTTAACTTTCTTAGTCGACAGAGCCGAACCAAGAAAATCCAATTTTATTTGGTTTGGACTTTAAGCTGCAAATCTAAGAATTAAACCGATACGGGGTATATACATCTTATTTGCATAAGATATAACCTTTTAGAAAATCAATCAGCGGGAGAGCCTTTGCTCTGATACCACTGTTGGGATTCTGAATGCCCAAATTCCATTAATGCTCAAGCTGCGGAAAGACCGTAGAACAAAAATTTTACTTCTACTTAAGTTAGGGATTAAAGTATGTCGGATAATAACCGAGAGTTACAGACATTTAATCCTTTACAAAAGACGGTAAAATATTATTTTACTTCTAACTTAAGCTTAGGGTTAAAGTGATGTGTCGGATGATTACCGAGAGATACACACCTCTTTAAACCTTTATTGATCTACTCCATGATTGATTTCTAAAATATTAATCTACTTAACAATTAAATAGATTAATATAAGATGTTATACCTCGCTTCCAAATTTTAATTGGAATGAAAATCGGCTTGTCTCGGAGCACCAAACGTCTGATGCCTCTGTAGGTTATCCACCAGGACTGACCAGAGAGCGGTTTATTTCTTTTGCCAGAAATACTGTAAACCGCGGTTTTTCGCAAAAACACTATTCACCCGAGAAAAAGACGAAATAGTACTATTCACGACTCGCAGTAATTCTGTTTCACAAATGTGCAGAAATACCGCAACTTTCGTAAAAACACTATTCACCGATCCCGTGAATTCTGAAACAACCGTATACCGGGAGAGAGAAAGTAGAACTGATTTGGTGGAACTTTTTCTCTCACCCTACCCCTCTATTTATAGAAAAAATGGAATTGACAAATTACCAAAATGCCCTCGTGAATAGTAAGGAGGTTTCAAAGTGAAAAGACCAAAATACCCTTAAAGTTCATCCAATTTACCAAAACGCCATTGGGCTTTTTGGCCAAATTACCGAAATACCCTTGGGCTTTTGGACAAATTACCAAAATACCCTTGGAGGTCATCATGGGCCTTTTTGGGCTTTTCGGATTTTGGGCTTTTTTGGGCTTTTCTGATTTTGGGCTTTTAATTATTAATTAAGACTTTAATTATAAATGGGCTTTGGCCCATAATTCAAATCCATAATTAACATTTTAAAATCCAAATCAAATATATATAATTGTCATCTACAATTATATTTTTCTCGGTTGTTGTTTCGGCGAATTTATACGACGT
>CAXKVV010000537.1:0-29682 GCA_964058805.1 Schoenoplectus triqueter
TTTATTTGCATGTTCAGGGGGATCAGGCTCAAATTATTTAGATGTCTCCAAATTATCACTTAATCTGGTTTATCTCGCAGTTTTTCCTCGGTTTATCTTGGAGTTATCACCTAGCTAATAAACCATGCAATGTATTTGGAGTGTTTACATTTTAGACCTCTCTTTTACAAAAGTATCTTCGATTAACATATAATTAAACTGGTTCCGCCTTTTATGCAACATGAATATAATTTTTTTTATTGTGTCACTGAGAGCATACATTTTTTTACCCTGAATTTTGCATAACTATCACCATTGAAATCAACCATCATCGATCACTAATCTACTGATCTGATTAAAAGAGTCATGTAAAGCTTTTCTGTCATTCAAACCAACTGTTTTAAAAATAATAATAATAAAAGACGAAAAAGAAAATAGTACAACTTATGCAACAATTGTTTAATCATATTTTGTTTTTTCGTTAGAAACAAAATAAATTATAATAAAGTAAAATATCCTACTTATTCAAATGTGTCATTACATAAACATAATTCAGTCTTTAGCGTTTAGAAATGGCTGCAGACTCCTACAAAGGAATGCAGAGCAGGTAAAATGGAACCTACAATGGAGCAATGACAGTACACTGAGGCACCCCCCCCCCCCCCCCAACCCACCCCCCACACACAAAAAACCATAATGAAACATTTGAAATAATTGACACAATACTGGAAGAGCTAAACTTTTCATTGATAGAACAAAGAGAAAAATTAAGATTTTGCAGAATAGAAAGAAGACCCCTGCATGCAGCAAATCAGACAGGATGGAAAAATAACTGGCAAGTTAAATCTGCAAAACTACCATAAGCTATAAATACAGCTAGGAAACGAGCACCGGAACTGATCTGAGCCAAATAGCAGAGATAGGATGAATGAAAACCTCCTGCAAAGCAATGCACAGCAAGGGGAATAGAACCTACAACAGGGACAATAAAAGTACAATGAGGCACACAATAAAAAACAAACATGCGATATTGAACCTAGAAAAAGCAAAACATAAGAAAATATCTCGAATAATTGGCAGAGCATGGAAAAAGAACTCCATTTTTGCTGTGATAGTTTCAGACGTGTCATCTGAATTTTCTATATCTTAATTAGGGGCGGATCTACGATTTGAGGGGGAGGGTGGGTGTTAGCGGAATCTAAAACATAATTGAAAGTTGAAACAAACTATAAGGACACAATCGATAATTTTTATATAAATATAATCAATTTTCAAATCTGACCTAACTAATCTGAGATCACACGACCTACCATTCAATCAAAATCAATCTAATAAATGAAAAAAAAAATCAATATATAAATTGACCTTGACCCAACCCTGATCCGACCTGACCCGCTCGATTGTCACCTCTACTTACAATCATAGTAACATAATTCACGAATTAGTCAAGAATAATTTGTCTTTTACACATAGCCGAATGTTTTACGAATAATTCTTCCGTTTAACATATAATGTGTTTTTTTGATAAAAAAATATTTTATTCGTGAACTATTCGCGAATAATTTACATATTATTTTAAATAAACTTTCTTTTTATATATTTCTAAAATTTTAATATTTTAATATATATTTTATTTATATTATATGAAACGAACTATTCCTGAATTATACTCGTATTATATCCGAATCGTGAATTTTTGACCTCGATAAGTCTAAATAAAGAGCTGTTATATTATTTAGCGGAACCCTTCTGCTACGTTACTCATTTTAAATTTACAATGCGAAACTTAATAGTACGATATCAACGACCACAGCCAGTCATTCTTTAATTTACAATGCATCTAAATCATGCATTCCCCATCAAATTATTTGGGAATCAATCAACTCTTTATATACGTGGACTCGTTCCAAGCTGTGCAGCTATTTGTTCAAATCCCACGCTTTGCTTTGGTGGTCCTTTTCCCTCTCTCCCCGTTCTTCATAACAAAATTTCTGGGCCAGATTTTTCATCGGATGATTCTAGAATTTTCAAAGCTTAGCCTTCCAGCCTTTGCTACGTGGATGAATTGCTCTCTTTTCTAACACAACGAAGGCCGTGAACGACTCAAACAAGGAACCTCAGGTACCGAGGTTGCTTCCCATTTGACAATTTTCAAAGAATTTGGAGGTCTACGTAATTAACACTTAGGAGCCCAAATAGCCCACAGGAAAACAACGGCCAGAAATATCACTAAAATTGAATGGATTGAATCCAAAGGCTCCCATGTGGTCCAGGACTTTCATTTCTCATTCATCCAAATTAATTTCCACCTCAGAAATATTCCCAAACTGATAAGGCGTATTTAACCCATCTTCTCCGCTCCCCCTCTAAAATCCTCCCCTGATGATGGCCATATGGAGCTCAGACTGGTCTCTTGGTCCCCTCTCCCTCCTCTCTAAATCTCTCACCAAAATTCAACCATCTCTCTCAATTCTCTACACCTCTTCACTTGCTCTTCTCTCTAAAAAGCAGAGAATTCCACATGTCAGCTTCTGCACTGCTTCGCCTCTGCTTGAAAATTCATCTACCGATCTCCAGCAAATTTCCCTACAACCATCTGCAGTCACAGATATTACAATCTCTAATGAGCTCATTTGGAGCTTGTGCGAGGATCCTCAGACTGAAGCAATTGCTTTCGAGTACTACAAGAATGCCAGAGATAAGCAAAATCTTCAGCCTGATTTGAAGACACTAACAACTCTTCTCAGAAAGCTACTCAAATCCAAGCAATGGAGCTCAGTTGGGTACCTTATAGAAGAGTTTCGTTCTCTTAATGTACTTCCAGAGGTACCAATGTGCTCCACACTGGTGACGACCTGTATTAAGGCTCGAAAGTTCAAGTTAACGGAGTCTTTCCTAGAGATTGTTGAGATAAGAAAAGCAGACTCGGCTGTAGCATCATTTAGTGCTGCATTGCGTGGTTACAACAGGCTCTGTATGTACCGTTGCACGATTTCATTGTATGATCGTATGAGAGCTGCACAATTGCCTTTGGACTCAACCTGCTTCCTGGCGACCATGAAGGCATATCATGCAATCAGAAATTTAGATATGGTCATTTCCCTTTTTCATGAATATAAATTAAGCAAATTTGATCCTTCCAATGATGCAATTGAGATTTACATTTTCTTGTGCAATTCATTGGCAAAAGGAGAAAAGCCTTCAGAGGCTCTTGGGTACATGAGAGAGATGGAAAAGGAGGGTCTTTTGCCAAGCTCTTCAATTTATTCATCCTTGATCAGTTCATTTGCAGCTAAAAGGGAAGTTGACATGGTTGAGAATTTGTACAATGAAGCACTGGAAAAAGGATTGATGAAAGATCCTGAAGTTTGTCAAAAGCTAGTTGTCATGTATGTTGAAGTTGGATTGGTAGAGAAGACTATCAGGGTTGTGAAGCAGATGAAGGGGGCGGGTATGAAGGTATCAGACTGCATCTGTTCTGCAATTGTAAATGGATTTTCCAAAAAAAGAGGCCTCAAAGCTTCTTTAAGATCATTCAACCAACTATTGTCTATAGGAAGTGAACCAGGTCAGGTGACCTATGCATCGCTTGTTAATATCTGTTGTCGACTCGGACTGATAACAGAAGCCGAGGATGTTTTCACAGATATGCTTGAGAAGGGTTTTGATAGATGCGTAATTGCCTATTCTAACATGATTTCCATGTACTGCAAGAGTGGCAAAGCATCAGATGCAATGCGGCTATTGGCAAAAATGAAGCAAAAAGGATGCCAACCTAATGTTTGGGTTTACAATTCTCTCTTAGATATGTACGGCAGACAAATGGATGTAAGAAAAGTTGAGAAATTATGGAAAGAGATGGAAAGAAGAAAAATTAGGCCTGATAAGGTTAGTTACACAAGTGTAATTGGTGCATATAGCAGAACTGGGGAGTTGGATGAATGTATTAGAATGTATCAACAATTTAAGGCAAATGGAGGAAAGGTGGATAGAGTATTAGCTGGTATAATGGTCGGTGTGTTTTCAAGAAGTAGTAGGTTCGACGATCTAACTGAGCTATTACGAGAAATGAAACATGAAGGGACAGGGCTAGATCGAAGGTTGTACGAGTCTGTGTTGAATCGATTGCGAGATGCTGATCTTCAGGTTGTTGTACGGTGGCTTGAAAATAACTTCAAATACAAGGGAGAGAAATCATAGTCTACAGAAGAATATGCTTGTATTTAATCATTAAATTTGATTTCATTTTCTGAAAGCCATGTGATGGTGCTTTTGAGCTGACAGAGCAAGTGATTTCTCATTTCTGAAATGGCAATAGTTATTGCTATTTTACTAATTACTTGCCAATTTCAAGGATTTAATGTACATACATCTTTGTTTACCTTTTTTTCCTCCTTTATGATAGGCAGTCATACACTATTGTAACTTGTTGTATTTATTATAGGCTAACAAAATTTATTCTAGTTCGTGCTTTGACATAACTTTAAGGACTTGATAGTTTGCATCTTTCTCAACGTAAATTTTAATGGAAAAAGTAAAATTTAATTTTAACATTAAATTTCTTTTCTTTTGAGGAAAAAAATCTATAGTTGCCTAGTTGGCTATCATATAAAGTAAGAATGTTTAATTCAAGACGTCAATTAATATGCTTCACTGCAAACACATATTTGCTGTAGTTTAATTTTAATCAACTTGGTGTCTTCTCCAAAAAGTATGAAAACGGTCATTATTTTTCTACAAAGTAAAGTAAGAAATTCGCAACAAAATTAAGTTCTTCACCAAAGAGCTGTCTAAAGTCCATTATTTTACGTCAAATTATATATAAAACATAGTTCATCTCAATAAAAGACCCAATTTTAAATCTCGTTATATGACCAATTGACTCTCTTTATCTTCATACTGAGTGACAAATGACAAATCCAGATAAAATGAAATTCATAATCTGTTATGAGAGGGAACTTTCACTTCCCTTGAAGTTGCAGAGATACCCATCGGAAATGAAAACAATACTAATGGTCTTTTCGATTGGGCACAGCAAAACATAGATGACAACACTTAAAATTAACCAAATTACTAACAACTCATGGCAATAACTGTAAAACATCCAACATAGCACCAACATTAAAGTGTTAACCTCAATTCTGGTAATAAAGAAACTAAGCACCTCAAGTGATTCAAAAGTAGATCTATATTATACTATTTCTTTACGGGACTCCAAAGTTAAGTTTATAACTAAAGGGAAAAAAAGATCACATTCATCTACCTTAAAAGCATGTTGTTACAAAATCCTTGCTGAACAGCTAAATAAAGCTTGGCTGAAAAACACAGATCACGAACCACCAGCTCAGACTTGTCAAAATCCAGATAGGAAAGATAGATGCCACAACTCACCCAAAGATAGACAACCAAATAGAAGAATTATTCTGATGGTATATCTATATCAGACCCAAAATTGTCGTAAGGCCCATAACAGTCGGTTTCTCATATATATGGAAGCACCTAGTGCAGACTTGGTGTCAACCAGAAATTGCCATTGCCCAGTTGTTTGAAATGAGCCCAAATCACAAGTTATATCAGTAACTGTCCCATCATTTAGACTGCCCAATTTTATTTTGTGGTTATACAATGAGGCCCTACATGAAACTGGATACCACTCCTCAGGCATTACTGCGTCATAGCACAAACATTTTGTTCTAGCAATTGCAGATTAGCAATTGAGAAGGCAACTGCATCATGGTCATGACACATGGTCATAACCACCCAGGAAAAACACATGTTGGCCTATGTCTGTCACTTCAATCCATTCCGGCTCTCCATCATTGCTAAATTTGTAAAATGTATACTCCATGTCCCTTACAACAACTCCATCGTCATTGGACTGTCCACCATAAAAGACAAGCAGTATGTCCCCAGATACATCTTCAACCAGATACATTCCGTTTTGACCAATGCCAGGATTCAACATCTCTCTTCTTGAAGGATTATTAAGGTTATAAATTGGAATATTGGCAAAAGGATTGACAAAACATTGCTATAGGAGAAATCTAAAATATCCCATTCCCGAGGCAAATTATACTCAAATTCAATCACTGTCCAATGTTCATCCCCAATTTTACAAAATGCCAACCGCCAAAGGCTGTAAACAGAAACGAAAACCAACCAAATGGGATCCAGTGGACTTGATGTCAGTATAGCCTTCTGGACAATGAAATTATCAGTAGGATAAATAGTATATCTTCAGGATCCCAGTTTTCAAAGACATGACCTTCATCTGATGTATCAAGGGGAGCAATTCCAATAGGAGAGAGAGGTCCAGAACGGGGGAAGGGGAATTGTGGCGCCAGTGATGGGATTAAGAAGTGACGTGATAGGACCGTCGTGGAGGACAAGCCAACCGTGTGAAGGGAGGTCAAGCCTGTGGATCTTAGAAGAGGAGAGATCGTAAAGAGACGGCTGGAATCATCGTTACCCTTGTATTCGTAAAGCAGCATCAGCCCGGGGAGATGGACAGGGAGGTGGCGAGGGCTTGGGGCAGAGGCGGATCTCCATGGACGACGGACGGCACAAAAGTGGATGTAGTCGGCGAGGGAGGTGACCTTTTCGGTGACTGCCTGGAGGAGCTCCACTGTAGGAGACTCCAATCAGGACCCATCGGCGCCGGATTGCTGTTTCGCGAAACAATCGCTCTCAATCGAGAAGAAGATGAGGGAGCGGAAGGGTTGCTACTTGCTAGCCGAAGTGACAGGGATTAATAACTAGCTGATCTCGATTTCGGATTTCCCGTGTCGATTCATCGGAGAGGCCATAAACTAGGAACGAAATCCCCTTGAGCCAACCACGTGGCTTTCTTTGCTATTATTGTGAAGTGTGGGAACAAAACGAAAAATAAAATAAAATATATTCAAAATGTAAAATTATAAACCTATATATTAATATAGTGGAAATTTACTGACAATGGACCAACTGTTATTTTTTAAAATAAATTCAGAAAAATATTAAAAAATTTACAGGTATGCTTTAAGTTATAAATTATCTGGTCTTCAATTTCATGTAATTGAGTATTGTCTCATACTTCATATAATTCATTAAATATGAAATAATTTTGAAGATATAAAGTTAGCCGTTGTCAAAAAAAAATCGCCCATATATCATTGTTATAAATAATAAAATATAATTTGGACTCTTTTGTATATTCTTATTATAAATAGTAAAAAAAAATCGCCCTTATATCATTGTTGCTGTTATGTACTGAATGTCAATAATTCTCCAAATTTCAATCAATCAATAGAGTTCCTTTTATGTCCATTTAGAGGTGGCAGAACCCAATCCGACCCGAAAAATCAGTCCGACACCTCCGGATCTGAACTCGATCTGATACCTCCGAATCTGAATTCGATCCGATCTAATTTTAAAAAAATTAACTAATTCGATCTGATTCGAACCCGATCCAAAATCAAATGACCTTCAATCCAATCGAAATCTATCAAAGATCTGAAAAAAAAACACAATATATAAATTGACCCGATCATAACCCGACTCAACCCGACCCGATCCGATTTCTTTCAAAAAATCAAACTTAACGCGACCCATCCGACCCGAAACCAAACCTGACCCAACCCACCGATTGCCACATCTATATCCATCGATCAATCTTTATTTTCATTTCTACCTCGGGTTTTACAAAATCTGTTTCAAGTAGTACTTTCAAGTGCCAACCGATATTTCAAACTTAGTGCTATATTAAGTTTGATTCTTCGTTGGAGCCTTGGAAGCCATTTCTTATTGTAATACAGAAGGAATAGAATTTTTTTTTTTCCTTGAAGATGTGTTGGTGTAGAGTTTTGTGCAGGCAACCGCTCATGTCATGTGGAAGTTATCGTCCTAAACTCCTAACCAACTATAGTAGATTCAGTTCTCATTTGGTCATGGATATCCAAAGAACATTTTGAATAAACGAAAATACAAATTAAGCCTTTTTATCTAACAGCTAACAAGCGGCTTGAAATAAGTTCCGTACAGAACAAATTAAAAATCGAGATATATTCTTGCCAAAAGTGAAAAAAAAATTCAATTATAAAAATAAAATAATTACATCAAAGATTATACCTCCAAAATATACTTCCAAAGTCCTTTAATCAACGCGTTGCGATATTGCCATGTAGATGTTCTCGTGTATTTTTGTTTCTATTTTGATACATTTGATATGCAATATAAGAAAATGAATTTTAAACTATTGAAGCCTTTTACATGCACATATGAACGACAATTAGGGATGGCAATTTAGCTCGCGGTCTGGTCAATGAACGGATAGGGTCGGGCCGGGCCGGGTATGAATTTGGAGTTAGGTCCGTCTGCCCGGCCCGGAATAATTGTATATATATATATATATATATATATATATATATATATATAGAGTAATACTATGGTGCTTCGCGAAGTAAAAAAAAATTTGTGCTTCGCGTCCGTATCTTGAATTTAAAAGTTCAAACGGCCGATCCAAACCGTTGAGCATCATCTTCATATTGAAATATCCTTGGAGATCAAATTTTATATTTTTTAGATGGGTACAAAGTCGCTTGTTTTGGATGGTGCAGAAATCTTTAGATTAACAAACTTTGTACCCATCTAAAAAATATCAAAAAGATTCAAAAAAATATAAAATTTGATCTCCAAGGATATTTCTGTTGGGATTCGGAATGCCCAAATCCCATTAATGCTCAAGCTGCGGAAAGACCGTAGAACAAAAATTTTACTTCTACTTAAGTTAGGGATTAAAGTATGTCGGATAATAACCGAGAGTTACAGACATTTAATCCTTTACAAAAGACGGTAAAATATTATTTTACTTCTAACTTAAGCTTAGGGTTAAAGTGATGTGTCGGATGATTACCGAGAGATACACACCTCTTTAAACCTTTATTGATCTACTCCATGATTGATTTCTAAAATATTAATCTACTTAACAATTAAATAGATTAATATAAGATGTTATACTTCGCTTCCAAATTTTAATTGGAATGAAAATCGGCTTGTCTCGGAGCACCAAACGTCTGATGCCTCTGTAGGTTATCCACCAGGACTAACCAGAGAGCGGCTTATTTCTTTTGCCAGAAATACTGTAAACCGCGGTTTTTCGCAAAAACACTATTCACCCGAGAAAAAGACGAAATAGTACTATTCACGACTCGCAGTAATTCTGTTTCACAAATGTGCAGAAATACCGCAACTTTCGTAAAAACACTATTCACCGATCCCGTGAATTCTGAAACAACCGTATACCGGGAGAGAGAAAGTAGAACTGATTTTGGTGGAAGTTTCTCTCTCACCCTACCCCTCTATTTATAGAAAAAATGGAATTGACAAATTACCAAAATGCCCTCGTGAATAGTAAGGAGGTTTCAAAGTGAAAAGACCAAAATACCCTTAAAGTTCATCCAATTTACCAAAACGCCATTGGGCTTTTTGGCCAAATTACCGAAATACCCTTGGGCTTTTGGACAAATTACCAAAATACCCTTGGAGGTCATCATGGGCCTTTTTGGGCTTTTCGGATTTTGGGCTTTTCTGATTTTGGGCTTTTAATTATTGATTAAGACTTTAATTATAAATGGGCTTTGGCCCATAATTCAAATCCATAATTAACATTTTAAAATCCAAATCAAATATATATAATTGTCATCTACAATTATATTTTTTTCTCGGTTGTTGTTTCGGCGAATTTATACGACGTGTCCAACACGTTATAAATTCAATCTGATTTTTGCTTCTTGTCATCTCTATGACAAATATAATTATATCATATATAATTAATTATAACCATCTTATTATTAATTATAAACAATTCATAATTAATCAATAAGATTCTCCGATTAACTCCTATACGGTGTGACCCGACAGGATCCGTGTTATGTTGGTAAATAGAGTTAAAACCGTTTTAACTTCTATAATCATAGGAGGCATCTGGCAGAATGCACTATGACCATCCAATTACACAGATGATGATGTACTGTACAATATCATGATCCAGTAAACTATTTACTTGTGTTTAATTCTTTTGTCTCATAGCTATCAGATCAGTTTCAAGGTAGGTATGTGTCATCCTTGCAAACTTAATCTTTTCTTGATCCTGAGTAAATAATCAAATATAATTACTCTTGTAATTATACTGCTAGCAGATAATCTTACTCTATCAAGGGGCCCAGTGATGCTATAACTCGTATAAAAATACGAGGGACAATAGTACTTTTGGCAAACCATCTCTTCCTCCGCATAAGTTATATATACCGAAGAGCTACCTTTATAGCCACCTTTTACGGATAACGTTTGGTAGAAATCACACACATACATATCCTATGTAGGAAAGATGAATACCTCATACTTTAGAATTTAATACTGAACGAAAACATTAATGACACAAACACAATTCCATTTAATGTTTCATTCGGGGTCTATCAAATACGATGTTCCTTGAACATCTATCTATGTGATTAAAATGACAACTCTTTGTCTATGGTCTGTAAAACTTGACCATCATTTAATCCACATACTAACCTGATAACGGTTAATTAGTGTTCCTGCTAATTACCTTGGTTAGTGACTTTTAAGAGTATATTCTATATTATGAAGTTTCACAATTCCAGTCATGAACTCGGAATGATTCATAAATTCAATAATACTCAAGGAAACAAAATATCGTTTAAATATCCAATTCATGAACAAAGCTTTATATAACAAATTTATCGTATTATTGACTTCAAGATTATTACAAACTAACAATCTCCCACTTAAGCTTGGAGTCAATCATATTGAGCCATGCCTTATACAAATCTCTTTATTCTATAAATCTCTCAGATTTAAAGGAAAATCTCACAGCCAATCTCCTATGTGTCTCAAACCCATAGAAGATATGTGCAACTAGTGCTTGGCCTGAGGTAGAGATCTTACAAGTGGATCAGCTGTGTTACCGACGGTGTCAATTTTACAAATCTTTACGTCGCCTCTATTTATGATTTTTCATATGAGGTGATAACGTCTGTGTAATCACTTACCACGAGCTCCGAGTCAGCACCGTAGATGAGAAACATATCCTTAGTTCTTCTTAAGTACTTAAAGATATTCTTTGCAGCATTCCAGTGCTCCTAACATGGATTAGCCTGATATCTACTCGTCACACTCCAAGCGTACGAGACATCAGGGCGAGTGCACAACATGGCGTACATGATAGAGCCAATAGCCGAAGCATATGGTACTCTACTCATTATGTTTTGCTCATCAGTTGTCAAAGGACACTGAGTCTTGCTAAGCTGTGCACCATGATTCATTGGCAGAAATCTTTTCTTAGAATTCTACGTGCTGAACCGATTCAGCACTTTATCAATGTATGTACTTTGACTTAATCCAATAAGTCTCTTAGATCTATCTCTATAGATCTTTATGCCTAGTATATAGACAGTCTCGCCCAAATCTTTCATTGAGAACACTTTCTTTAATGAAGATTTGGCTGATTGCAATAGGGGAATATTATTTCCCATTAAGAGTATATCGTCCACATAGAGGGTTAAAATAGCGATGACACTCCCACTAGTTTTCCTGTATACACAATGTTCTTCTTTGCATCTGACGAAGTCAAACTGTTTGACTTCTTCGTCAAATCAAAGATTCCAACTCCGTAATGCTTGCTTCAATCCATAATGGATCTGAGAAGCTTGCATAACTTCTCAGCATTCTTTGGATCCTCAAAACTTATGGGCTGTATCATATACACGTCCTCTTCCAAATTTCCATTTAGGAAGACGGTTTTGACATCCATTTGCCATATTTCATAATCATGAAATATGATAATTGCTAGGAGCATCCGAATTGACTTAAACATAGCTACGGACGAAAAAGTTTCATCATAATCTACGTCGAGAATTTGTTTGAAACCTTTCGCTACTAGCCGTACTTTGTAAATAATCATATTATCATCCATGCCTGTTTTTCTTTTAAAAAACTCACTTGTTAGCTATGGGTTTTACCCCAACAAGTGGTGCAACCAGGTTCCAAACCTTGTTGTCATACATGGACTGTATTTCGGATCTCATGGCCTCCAGCCATTTATCAGAGTCGGGTCTATCCACTGCTTCCGCATAGGTCAGAGGATCTTCAGTATCAAATACTGAGACTTCATGCAGTCCCATGTACCTTTAAGGTGCACGAACTGTCCTATGTGACCTTCGTAGCACTTGTTCTTCAGGCTGTCGAACTTCATCCACATCAGTATGCGCATTTAGTTCTATTTCAACTTGCGTTGAAGTAGATGAGCTCGGGACTAGAACTTCTTCCACAACTATTTGTAGATTTGGTTCTTCCAAATGCTCATTAGCCGAAGAATCAAGTGGTGGGTTTATCTGATCAGTATCAGATATTGTATTGTGTGATGTATCTTGAATTTCTTCAAGTATTACATTACTCCCACTACTTCCTTTTGCGAGAAACTCTTTCTCCAAAAATATACCATGACGAGCAACAATTATCTTGTTCTCGGACTGATAATAGAAGTAATATCCTTTCATTTCCTTAGGATACCCTAGGAAAAAACATTTATCAGCTTTGGGTCCAAGTTTGTCAGAAGTCGAACGTTTGACAAATACCTTGCAACCCTAAATTTTAAGATAAGACATATTTGGTACCTTACCAAACCATAACTCATATGGAGTCTTTTCTACTGACTTGGATGAAACCTTATTTATTATTAGTGCAGCAGTTTCTAGTGCGTGCCCCCAAAACATTTTTGGGAGTGTGGTATTACTCATCATGGAACAAACCATGTCTAACAGAGTTTGATTCCTCCTCTCAGAAACACCATTCCATTTCGTCATTCCCGGAGGTGTGAGTTGTGAGACTATCCCACATTCTTTTAAGTACATTATAAACTCATAACTTAAGTATTCGCCTCCACGGTCTGACCGTAAGGCCTTAATACTTTTATTCAGTTGATTTTCTACTTCAGTCTTGAATTCCTTGAACTTTTCAAAAGATTCAGACTTATGTCTCATCAAGTAGACATAACCATATCTACTGTAATCATCAATAAATGTGATAAAGTAGCGATCACTGTTTCTTGTACAAGTACTCATTGGTCTGCATACATCTGTGTGTATAAGGGCTAATAAGTCACTTGTCATTTCGCCCTTCTTGGAGAAAGACAATTTGGTCATTTTTCACGTAAACAAGATTCACAATATTAAAATTATCAAGAAGTCCAACTTCATGTAACTTTTGATGCGTTTCTCGTTTATATGACCAAGGCGATAATACCATATGAAAGTCATACTTTCATGAGATATTTTGAGTCGTTTATTGATGTTAAATATAGGTTTGTCTATTTCCAGTATATAAAGATCATTCATCATAAAAGAAGATCCATAATATAACTCATTTTTATATATAGAACAACCATTGTCCTTTATAACAAAAGAGAAACCATTCATTTCTAAACATGAGATTGAAATGATGTTTCTGGAAATACTTGGAACAAAATATACATTTTCAAGTTCCATTACAAGCCCGCTAGGCAAACACAACTCTATACTTCCGACTATTACGGCTGCAACTTGTGCACCGTTTCCAACTCGGAGTTGTATTTCCTTATTTTGTAGTTTTCTCCTATTCTTTAGTGTCTCTATATTTGAACAAATATGAGCACATGATCCAGTATCCAATACCCAATCATGAATAGAGGTAACAACGTTAACTTCAACAATAAAAATACCTGAAGTTGAAGTCTTGGGAACCTTTCCCATCCTTACATCTCCAGATATTTAGGGCAGGTCCTCTTCCAATGACCCTTACTTTGACAGTAAAAGCAGTCAGAGGTAGAAGAGGTTTTTGCCTAGGGAGTGTTCTGATTAGAAACCATTTTCCCTTTGCTCTTGTACTTAAACGCCACTTTGGAAGTCACTTTATGTTTCGTCCTTTTAATCTTATTTCCACCTTCTTGGATCATGAGGTTAGAAGAATTCTTCTTCATCTCCCCATCAGCGATCCTCAACATCCCTTTGAGCTCCTGCAAGCTCTTGTCCATTCCCAGCATATAATAATTCCTGATGAAATTAGAATAGCTAGGAGGGAGAGAGTTCAGGATAACATCCGTAACAAACTCTTTGCTCAACGGACTGTTAAGCTTCTCCAACTGCTCAACATCGCTCGTCATACGGAGCATGTGAGTGTCAAGAGAGCTGCCCTCAGTCATCTTATGACTCAGCGGAGATTTAGTCACCTTAAATTTCTTGACCAAGAAACTTTGTACATCAAGCTCATGTTCTTTGTGCTTGTTGTACATGGTGACTTCATTTGCTGTGCAGTCTACTGCAGGCTGTGCAGGGATTAGTGTATTTAAGGACGTACTCGAGTTTCTCATGTCTTAGTATGATTATGAGCGCACATAACGTATTAGTAAGAGTTTCTTTAATCATGTGATACAACATTTAAAATGTAAAGATTTTTAGCTTTGTTCATGTAATGTCTTATTTCAAATAAAACTCCCACTACAAATTTGTTCTATTCCCGTTTGTAGTTAGGACCAAGATCCCTATTTTCATTGATAATCAAGTTATCGTTGAATAACTCGTTTATTAATTATCTTAGGTAAGCAACTCTTTGCTAATCACATCTCTATGTGATTCTTGGTTTCGCTAAACATCATATGTTTTAACGAAACTTTGCCCCAAGCCCAAAACTGTTTTGGAAATCATTGGTAAGTAACTTCACTCTATTTGATTCGTTATGTCGAACATAACCCTCGAAAACCAAAGGTAAAAGGTGACGCCTACTGAGTAGGTCACGTCTGCCAATGAACAATGATATGCGAGGACAGAGTAGGTAGGGCATATTACTTAATTTTTTGGGTTTAACATCGTAAGCAGTCAGTTTGTTAAACTGACTTTAAACAGACTTACGAACACGTAAAAGATGTCTGCCAGAAAGACCACTGAAAGTTCCTTTTCCAGTCTTTCTTTGACATAACCTTCCTTCACGGTTTCTTAAAAATGATAAATCTAATTTACACATTTATAATTAGTCAGTTTATTAAGCTAACTTTAAACAGACTTATGAACACGTGAAAAGACGTCTGCCAGAAAGACCGTTGAAAGTTCCTTTTCCAGTCTTTCTTTGACATAACATTCTTTCACGGTTCCTTAAAATGATAAATCTAATTTACACATTTATAATTAGTCAGTTTATTAAGCTGACTTTAAACAGACTTATGAACACGTGAAAAGACGTCTGCCAGAAAGACCATTGAAAGTTCCTTTTCCAGTCTTTCTTTGACATAACATTCTTTCACGGTTCCTTAAAATGATAAATCTAATTTACTCATTTATTATCAAAGCGGTAAATCCAATTTACCAGATCATACAAACATTTTGTATATATACATGAATCAGTCACGTATATAACTACTATCTATCCAATAGAAGTAGCTTTGCATCTATGATAAGATACATTTCATATCAAAGCAGTAAATCTAATTTACTTGCTCATACAAACATTTTGTATATATATATGTGAATCAGTCACATATATAACTATCAGTTCTCAATTCTTTATTTTGCAACTTCATCTTTGTTCTTTATTTATACCGTAAAAAGCATATAAATATTTTATATGATTTCAAAACAGTTAATTCCTTCTGGTACGATAAAGTAATTTGATAACGTGACAAAGTTCCTTTTCGGCCAGTTATCAGGACACGTAAAAGGGGCTCCCAGGAAAGATCGGGGTCACGAGGACCACTTTAAATTCAATCTTTCCTAGACAGAACCATCTCTTTCGGGTGTGGAGATCAACAGCTCTTACTCAGGTACTTTATTGCTTCATCACATTCATAGATATACTTTTCATAACTAAAAGTTTTCGAAAAAGCAAAAGAGTTACATTTGCCATGCTTCGAAAGCGTAAAAGTAATTTGGTAACGTGACAAAGTTCCTTTTGGGCCAGTTATCAGGACACGTAAAAGGGCATGTCAGAAAGAATACCGAAGGTATCCACTTCCCATCTTTCTTTGACATCACCTTATCTTTTATGTGTGGAGATCAACAGCTCTTACTTAGGTACTTTATTGCTTCATCACATTCTTAGATATACTTTAACACAATCGAAAGTTTTCGAAAAGAAAGCGTAAAGAAAGCATAAAGAAAGCTTAAATCTAATTTAACTTTCTTAGTCGACAGAGCCGAACCAAGAAAATCCAATTTTATTTGGTTTGGACTTTAAGCTGCAAATCTAAGAATTAAACCGATACGGGGTATATGCATCTTATTTGCATAAGATATAACCTTATAGAAAATCAATCAGCGGGAGAGCCTTTGCTTTGATACCACTGTTGGGATTCGGAATGCCCAAATCCCATTAATGCTCAAGCTGCGGAAAGACCGTAGAACAAAAATTTTACTTCTACTTAAGTTAGGGATTAAAGTATGTCGGATAATAACCGAGAGTTACAGACATTTAATCCTTTACAAAAGACGGTAAAATATTATTTTACTTCTAACTTAAGCTTAGGGTTAAAGTGATGTGTCGGATGATTACCGAGAGATACACACCTCTTTAAACCTTTATTGATCTACTCCATGATTGATTTCTAAAATATTAATCTACTTAACAATTAAATAGATTAATATAAGATGTTATACTTCGCTTCCAAATTTTAATTGGAATGAAAATCGGCTTGTCTCGGAGCACCAAACGTCTGATGCCTCTGTAGGTTATCCACCAGGACTAACCAGAGAGCGGCTTATTTCTTTTGCCAGAAATACTGTAAACCGCGGTTTTTCGCAAAAACACTATTCACCCGAGAAAAAGACGAAATAGTACTATTCACGACTCGCAGTAATTCTGTTTCACAAATGTGCAGAAATACCGCAACTTTCGTAAAAACACTATTCACCGATCCCGTGAATTCTGAAACAACCGTATACCGGGAGAGAGAAAGTAGAACTGATTTTGGTGGAAGTTTCTCTCTCACCCTACCCCTCTATTTATAGAAAAAATGGAATTGACAAATTACCAAAATGCCCTCGTGAATAGTAAGGAGGTTTCAAAGTGAAAAGACCAAAATACCCTTAAAGTTCATCCAATTTACCAAAACGCCATTGGGCTTTTTGGCCAAATTACCGAAATACCCTTGGGCTTTTGGACAAATTACCAAAATACCCTTGGAGGTCATCATGGGCCTTTTTGGGCTTTTCGGATTTTGGGCTTTATTTGGGCTTTTCTGATTTTGGGCTTTTAATTATTGATTAAGACTTTAATTATAAATGGGCTTTGGCCCATAATTCAAATCCATAATTAACATTTTAAAATCCAAATCAAATATATATAATTGTCATCTACAATTATATTTTTTTCTCGGTTGTTGTTTCGGCGAATTTATACGACGTGTCCAACACGTTATAAATTCAATCTGATTTTTGTTTCTTGTCATCTCTATGACAAATATAATTATATCATATATAATTAATTATAACCATCTTATTATTAATTATAAACAATTCATAATTAATCAATAAGATTCTCCGATTAACTCCTATACGGTGTGACCCGACAGGATCCGTGTTATGTTGGTAAATAGAGTTAAAACCGTTTTAACTTCTATAATCATAGGAGGCATCTGGCAGAATGCACTATGACCATCCAATTACACAGATGATGATGTACTGTACAATATCATGATCCAGTAAACTATTTACTTGTGTTTAATTCTTTTGTCTCATAGCTATCAGATCAGTTTCAAGGTAGGTATGTGTCATCCTTGCAAACTTAATCTTTTCTTGATCCTGAGTAAATAATCAAATATAATTACTCTTGTAATTATACTGCTAGCAGATAATCTTACTCTATCAAGGGGCCCAGTGATGCTATAACTCGTATAAAAATACGAGGGACAATAGTACTTTTGGCAAACCATCTCTTCCTCCGCATAAGTTATGTATACCGAAGAGCTACCTTTATAGCCACCTTTTACGGATAACGTTTGGTAGAAATCACACACATACATATCCTATGTAGGAAAGATGAATACCTCATACTTTAGAATTTAATACTGAACGAAAACATTAATGACACAAACACAATTCCATTTAATGTTTCATTCGGGGTCTATCAAATACGATGTTCCTTGAACATCTATCTATGTGATTAAAATGACAACTCTTTGTCTATGGTCTGTAAAACTTGACCATCATTTAATCCACATACTAACCTGATAACGGTTAATTAGTGTTCCTGCTAATTACCTTGGTTAGTGACTTTTAAGAGTATATTCTATATTATGAAGTTTCACAATTCCAGTCATGAACTCGGAATGATTCATAAATTCAATAATACTCAAGGAAACAAAATATCGTTTAAATATCCAATTCATGAACAAAGCTTTATATAACAAATTTATCGTATTATTGACTTCAAGATTATTACAAACTAACAATTTCAATATGAATATGATGTTCAACGGTTTGGATCGTCCGTTTGAACTTTTAAATTCGAGATACGCACGCGAAGCACGGGAGGTTTTGTGCTTCGCGAAGCACCATAGCCTCACTATATATATATATATATATATATATATATATATATATATATATCAATATATTTTAAAAATTATGTAGAATTTTAACATAACACTAATATCATTTAAAATATATTAAATATTTAGTTATGATACTATTATATGAATAGAAGTATTAATATTTTTAAAATTTATAAATGTAAACAATGTAATTCAATAGATAGCTTGATATTTTTTAGTCATATCTTTTAACTTAAAATTTTAATCAATATAATTTTTTTTTTAAAATCATGATAACTATATCTATCATTTTTATATTTTGATCTCTTTTAAAAATAGAATATATAAATATCAAAAAATCATATTATAAAGGTTAGTTGCTGAAAAATTTTAGACATCTAAATTTTTTTTAATCTTAACTTTGTACTGAAAAATCATATTAAGATGAAATAAAATTATGTATATTCATAAAAATAAAATCTATAACTTTTATGTTTAAGTTTTCTTAAATTCATAATTTAAAATGCTAAAAAATACGTTTCTCAGCCAATTTTAAAAAACTGCACTGAACGAATATGGACGGACCGGATCGGACCATAAAAACTTGATCCGCATGCAGGATAGGCCGAAATTTTCAGACCCGAAGGTATGAGCTGGATAGGACGGATATGTAATTTTGATGGACAGATTATACCACAAAATTGACGTTTTACTTGTCTATACGGTCCATTGTCATCTCTAACGACAACACTAATCATATATTCTATATCAATGTAAAAAAATTGCTATCTCCTTAAAACAGATGCATCACAAGCGCAGAACACAATAGTAGTTAGAGAACGAAAATAAAAATGAAGGCATTTGAATCTTTTGAAAGTCAATGCACTTTATATACATCAAGCTCAAGAAATCTTAGAAGCACAAACGCCCGTGCATCAGAGGAAACAGACGCTAAAACCGCCAAGAGAAAAAGTGCCTGGGGTCACCAATTAATATAATAACATACAAAAAGGGGGGAAATCAAGAAATTAATTTGATTAGTCAATTGATCTTCTTACGGCCACCAAGAGACAAAAACCTTCAAGCAAATAACAGGGTCTGGTTAGAGAGGCAACCTGATCTCGGAACAGGTGCCATTGACGATCTAAGCCCTGAAAAGCTTCTTTTCTTCAAGCCGAGAGAGCCAAAAGAACCCCTAGATGACACTTTCTTCATAATTGCACCTTTCGCTGAATGCTTAGGAGACAAGGACTTCTGCCGGTCTAATCCTCCAGCATAACTCCTGCAATATTTCATCCTCTTGTTGTATGATTTCTCCGGCTTAACCAAATCCTCGAGGTTTATTGCATTTGCTAAAGAAGTGAAGGACTGTGACTTTCCGACGAAGAACTTTGACAAGCTCCTCCTGAAATTCAATAATAACAATCATGATTGTTAGTTAATTATAACGGAAGCACTAATTGATGCTATATGAATTTGTAATTTTGCAAAACAAAAGACGGGGATGAGCATCTGACATACTTGATAGGGAGATCAGACATGAGATCAGACATCTCAAAGAGTGGTCCCTCGGCGAAGTGATCATTTGTTGAAGGCGGCTGATCAAATGAAGAGGAAAGCGAAGAATTCGAGGAGCTAGCATCCTCGGTCACTTCAGTTGAGGCCGATGAACCCACAGAATTGCTTGAATCCTCGTGGTCTGAGAAGGACGACATGGATCCAATATCATCGTCATCCTCATCCATCCGTGGCAGGATCATAGTTGTCTCCATATGTTGCAAAGAGAGGAGCAATCACTAACGAATTGAACAGAGAAACAGAGACTGGAGAAGGAGAATTCTAAAGTATGAATGAATTGAACTATTGGTTTGTATTTAGTGGAGTGCGCTTTTTGTTGAAATTAAGTTGAAAAGGGAGGAGGCAAAGGGGCATGAGAAGGGGATGGGATACCATGTGTTTTGGACTTGACGCAGGATGGAGGTTGGTTCTATAACAGGACTAGTGTGAGGATAAGAATGGGCGAGAGAGAGAGTGAGTCAAGACCAAGCGCTAGCTGCTCGCTGGATGGAAGAAATAAATTTCAGATTCGGTGTTATCCACTCGTGCTTGCTTTCCCTCCCTTTTATTTTATTGATGATTGATAATATTTTAATAATGAATTATTTTTTTCTTTTGAAACTGGGGAAGAGAGACGGAGCAGCGGATAAGGCTTCCACATCGTTTCCCACATTGCCAAAAGAGTTGCTGGCGGTAAATTTAGCATTTATGACACATCGCTGTGCAGTCTAGGCACATAACTCATTCATATTCATCAGACTCACGGTTAGAGATGGCAGAACCGATCCGATCCGACAAATTCGTCCGATCCGATTCGATTTTTTAAGAAAGTCAAACTGACTCGATCCGACCCGAACCCGACCTGACCCGACCCGACCCGAGATTAAATGGTCTTCAATCCAATCAAAATCTATCAACGATCTGAAAAAACACAACATGTAAATTGACCTGACCCGACCCGACCCGGCCCGATCTGATTTCTTCCAGAAAGTCAAACTGACCCGACCCGCCCGAACCCGAACCCGAACCCGACCCGACCCGCCCGATTGCCACCTCTACTCACGGTTTACTCATGTCGGATTTTTGACTCAAATAGTAATCCCTTTTACGCCCTCTTCGGCAATCGGCTTTCTCCTTCCTAGGGTATAAACGAATCGAATACGCATGAATAGTCATGATCTTATTATATTTATATTTGTTATATTTTTTTCAAATACGAGTAATTTTAATATAGATATGGATAAGATATTAAATAGATATTCGGATACAGATATAGATATAATTCGAATATTAAATAAAAATATTATATACATCATTTGACTGAATTTTATTTCCATAAATGTTAATCTAAATATATTTGATGGTGGAATGATAATATACAAAAGACAATTAGTGAGAAAGAATGCTACAAATGTTTACATCACCATATGAGTGATGAAAACATACAAAGTACAAAGAAGTTAAAAGAAATGCAAAGAAATCTATGAGCGAAGCAAAGGGTCAGATATATGAAGAGTTGTATTAAAAATTAGATACGAAAGAGGATGAAAATAATATATATAAGATGGCTAAGTTTCGAAAAAGGAAGATAAGAGACTTCAACCAAGTTAAAATTATTAATGATGAGATTGATATGCTTTTGGTAAAGGATGATGAGTTTAAGAACAGATTAAGAGAATATTTTGACAAGATGTACAATGAAGAGAGTGAAAAAACCGCGACTAAGTTGGACGAGTCATTTGATGACAACAACAAGTGATTTATTTGGAGAATTCAAGAGTCTGAGGTAAAAAACTTTAAAAATGATGAAAATAGATAAGGTGTTAGGATCTGATGACATCCTAATTGAGGTATAGAGATGTCTCAGAAATATAGCAGTAATGCGGCTCACTAAGCTATTTAATATCATTTTCGGTCCAATAAGATGTCTGATGAGTGGAGAAGAAGTATATTAGTATCAATCTTCAAGAACAAATGAGATATTCGAAGTTGTACTAATTATAGAGGAATTAAACTCATGAGTCATATCATGAATCTTTGGGAAAGAATAATTGAGTATCAGTTAAGAAAACTGACAAACATCTTCAAAAATCAGTTTTGTTTTATACTTGGGAGGTCCACCATGGAGACGATTTTCTTAATAAGACAGATCATAGAGAGTTATCGAAAATAGAGGAATGATCTACATATGATATTTATTGATTTGGAGAAAGCGTATGGTAAAATATCTAGAAATATCATGTGTGGATGCTTCAAAAGAAATAAATTCCAACAAAATACGTTACTCTTATTAAGGATATGTACACAAATATTGTGACTTATGTCAGAGGATGTGATGATGAATATGATATATTTTCTATTAAGATAGGATGACATCAAAGGTCAACATTGAGTCCTTATATTTTTCATCTTAGTGATTGATGAGATCACAAAGGACAAATGAGGAAACATTCTTTGGTGCATACTCTTTGTTGACGATGTGATGCTGATTGATGAGAGCGGGATTAAGGTCCATCAGAAACTAGAGTTGTGGAGATAAATTTTAGAATCAAATGGTTTTAAACTTAGTAGGACTAAAAACCAAATTTATCAGGTGTCAGTTTAGCGGGGACAACTCAGATGTTGGAAATATTAATTTGGACGGACGAGTAATACCCATGAATGATATATTTTGATATTTAAGATCGATATTGCAGAGTGACAGAGGGATCGATTAAGATGTTAGTTATATAATAATAGCTGGATTGGTGAAATGAAGATAAACATCTGGTATAGCATAGAATGCTGGGCTATAAAAAGTAATTTTTACAGGATGATGATTAGGCCCGCGATGATGTATGGCATAAAATGCTGGGCTACAAAAGGACAACACATTCAGAAGATGAGTGTAGCTGAAATGTGGATGTTGCGTTGGATATGCGGCCACACAAGGAGAGATCAGATCAGAAATGATGATATACGGGACAAACTTGGGGTAGCATCAATTTAAGAGAAACTTGTCCAACACCGTTTGTGATAGTTTGGTCATATCCAACGAAAGCCTCCTGAGGCACCAGTATGCAATGGTATTCTAAATCGTCCTGATAACACAACAAGAAAAAGAGATCGATCGAGACTGACATGAGAGGAAATAATAAAAAAAATTGAAGGGATAGAATATATTCAAAGAGCTTGCTTTAGATAGGAGTGCTTGGAAGACGGCGATTCATATATCATAACCATGATTTAGGAGTTAGAGTTTAGTAGTAAAGTTATAGACTTCATGTTTTTAGTTTTTCAGTTCTTAGACTGTAGGATTTTAGAATTTAGAATTAAAGATTTAGAAATATGCTTTATAATGTAGGTTTATTATACTATTTTATTATTATTATTATTATTATTATTATTATTATTATTATTATTAACATTACTATTATTATTAGCATATTATTAACATCATTATCATTATCATTATCATCATTATCATTATCATTATTATTTTTTATTTTTATTTTATTTATTATTATTATTTTTTTATCATTATCATTATTATCATTGATATTTAAGATTTTTTTATCTTATACTTTCAGATTGGATTTCATTTCAAGTCTACTCTAATTTATTTGGGATTAAAGGTTTTATTATCGTCATCGTTGTTGTGTATATACATCATTAAAAAAAAATAATTACATACTATTTTTATAAAATATTAAAAAATATATATTGTGAATTTTTCAAATATGTATTTCGATAAAATAGGATAATATAAGATCGGATACCTTCAGATAAGGTCGGATATTAATGGATAATAGCAAAATTCCGGAGATGGATAGGTAATAGACAAACTGTATCTTTATCCATATATTTTTTTCTAATACGGATACAGATACAAATATCTTCGGATATATATATATATATATCGGATAATTTTTATTATTTTTTGGGTCAAATCACAGATAAAATCGAATATTATCCCATTTGTTAATACCCCTATTCCTTCCTCATCTTTACTTGGTGACTAGTATATTAAAAATATATATTTATTGTTGAGTGTTATTAATCTTGCGCCATATATATTAAGTTGGATTATTATCAGAGGCGATAAAATATGAGAAATCTGTCTAATCAGTTCAAATTCAAAATTGTTCTGATCTAATCTAATTTTTTAAAAAGGCAAACTAATAAATATTACCCATGAAAACAAGTAGCACACATGAATGACATATTTGATATTAAAAATTGATATTGCAGAGTGATAGAAGGATCAATAAAAATATTAGTCGTAGAATAAAAACATGATGTGTGAAGTTTTGAAATGACGACAGGCATATTGTATTCTCTGTGAAACTAATGTTGGGTTTTGGAATGCCCAAATCCTGTTAATGCTCAAGTTGCGGAAAGACTGTAGAACAAAAAAATTACTTCTAGTTAAGTTAGGGATTAAAGTATGTCGGATGATTACTGAGAGATACACACATTTCATCCTTTATAAAAGATAGTAAAATATTATTTTACTTCTAACTTAAGCTTAGGGTTAAAATGGTATGTCGGATGATTACCAAGAGATACACACCTCTTTAAACCTTTATTGATCTACTCCATGATTGATTTCTAAAACATTAATCTACTTAATAATTAAATAGATTAATATAAGATGTTATACCTCGCTTTCAAATTTCAATTAGAATGAAAATCGGCTTATCTCGGAGCACCAAACGTCTGATGCCTCTGTAGGTTATCCACCAGGACTGACCAGAGAGCGGTTTATTTCTTTTACCAGAAACATCATAAACCATGGTTTCTCATAAAAAAACTATTCATCGAGAAAAAGACGAAATAGTACTATTCACGACTCGTAGTTATTTTATTTCACAAATATGCAAGAATACCGCAACTTTCATAAAAACACTATTCACCAACCATATACCGAGAGAGAGAAAGTAAAACTGATTTGGTGTAGCTTTCTCTCTCACCCAACCTCTTTATTTATAGAAAATATGGGATTGCCAATTACCAAACTACCCTCATGAATAGTATCGAGGTTCCAAAGTGAAAAGACTAAAATACCTTAAAGTTCATCCAATTTACCAAAATGCCATTGGGTTTTGATCAAATTACCAAAATACCCTTGGGCTTTTGGTCAAATTACCAAAATACCCCTCCAAGGTCGACATGAACTTTTTCATGGGCCTTTTTGGGCTTTTCGGATTTTGGGTTTTTAATTATTAATTAAGGATTTAATTATAAATGGGCTTTTAACCCAAAATTTAAATCCATAATTAATATTTAAAATTCAAATCAAATATATATATAATTGTCATGTACAATTATATTTTTTTCTCGGTTGTTGTTTCGGTAAATTTATACAACGTATCCAATACGTTATAAATTCAATCTTGTTTTTACTTCTTGTCATCTCTATGACAAATATAATTTAATTATATCATATATAATTAATTATAACCATCTTATTATTAATTATAAATAATTTATAATTAATCAATAAGATTCTCCGATTAACTCCTATAGGGTGTGACCCGACAGGATCCGTGTTATGTTGATAAATAGAGTTAAAATCATTTTAATATCTATAATCATAGGAGATATTTGGCAGAATGCACTATGACCATCCAATTACACAGATGATGTTGTACTGTACAATATCATTTTCCAATAAACTATTTACTTGTATTTAATTCTTTTGTCTCATAGTTATCAGATCAGTTTCAAGGTAGGTCTGTGTCATCTTTGTAGAAATTTAAAATTTAGAATTTAGAAATATATTTTGTAGTATAGATTTTGTTGTTGTAAATAATTCTCAAAATATATAAAATTACATTTCAAATTTGCAAAACAATCCCATAAGTACTTAATAATTTTTTAGAGTTTGTAAAATGCAAGAAATAAACTTAAGCAGAAGAATATATGCATGAAGATTTTAAGAAATAGTCTGATTATGTTAGAATTTTAATATGTAAAAATAACCAAAATAGTCTTGATATCAAATTGGTCAAACAAAGACTTTATATCATAATTATTGCAACGGACTCCGCTAATCATTATAACAGATTAAATCAGTCTTGTATAAAATTTGTCCTAAATACTCCAAAATAGATTCATACCCTAACCATTGCAACAGACCTCACATCCATTGTAACGGATACCCTCAAGACAAATTTAGTCTCTAACTATTATAACGAATCCCAATATCTATTAATATCTGTTATAACGGAATAAATTATTTATATATAAAATTTGGCCAAAAACCTCCAGAATAAACTCCTTTCATTCTGTTACAATGGATCTCACATCTGTTATAATGGATAACTCTGCTAGGGTTACCATGACCTAACCGTTGTAACGGATCTGCCCGATTTCTTGCTGGTTTTTTATGTATCTCTATATATACACCTCCCTTCTTCTCCAAAATGATGATTTTGAATTGTAAAAACTTAGCCGTCATTTTCTCTACACTCAGAACTCATTGTTCTATTGTTCTAAACTCAAGACTACTTTGTAAAACCTCTTACAAAATGAGAGAAGTTAGTTCTTATTTGTTCTTCAGTGAGATTCATGTCTTCACGCCTTGTTTGGTCTCTTTGGCTGATGACTATCCTATTACTTGGTGTAAGAAATTAGAAGTTCGTAGTTGTAAAGACTTGTTATAGTAATTCAACGCAATCGACTATTGGTGATTGTGAATCTCAGAAACGTAGACTCATTATAGCCAAACTCTATTATATTTTGTGTTCTTTCTCTTTCTCTCTATTTTTATTTGCATATTTTCTGTAATAAATTTGATATTAGACCCATAGGAATAACAGATTTATCGTAACTATTATTATTAAGATTACTACTATTATTATTAGCTTTATTATTATTACTATAGATGTTTGTATTATTAGTATCATTATTATTATCATCATATTATTATCATCATTATCATTTTCATTATTCTCATCATTATTATTATCACTGTTATTATTATTATTTTTTTATATTTCAAATATTTGATCTTTATATTTTAAAATTAAATTTTATTTTTAATCTGCGATAATATATTTAGAATTAAAAATATTATTATTATTATTATTATTATTATTATTATTATTATTATTATTATTAAACTTCTGACCCAATCAAATATCAAATGCAACTACACCGACCCCGACTTTTAAACGATCCCTAACGAAGGGCCACAAGAGCGGAGAGAAAATATTAGTGGCCTTTATCCTATCCGGGCCCACGCCGTCCTTTGTTAACCTAGGTGGCAAGGGATAACTATTGCTTTGTCAAAGAAAGGGACATTTTTCTTCGAAGGAAAAAACAAAGAAAATGAAAAGAGCGTAAGAGATAAAGAAAACGTGCAATCTTGTTTGATGAGGAAATCGGCCGGGTGGAACGGATTATCTCCTTTTCAAATCCTGATTAGATTTCCATATAAAGGTGGCACCACTAGTTTATTGTGTAATTATAACAGATTCTATTTCTTTTTGGAATATGCCAACCATCTACTAAAGAGTTCACATCTTCGACACCGCGGGCAGCAATCAAGCATGCTTTTGTCGTTGAACTTTTTTGGAAAATAATACTTTATCGCACGAATTTTGGTAATATATATATATATATATATATATATATATATATATATATATTCTATTCCACTAGTACAGGAACTCTTATAAGTAATAACGCTGTCAAGATGCAAGTACCTAAAAAAATAAAAGGAACTATAATAGTAACTTCTTAAAGAACATAAAAAAGTGCATGCTGATTTATTTTAATGTGTCAAATCAATTAATCTGCCTATGAGTTGCGTCTTGAGAAATATTTAGTAACCGATAAGGACTTAGGGTTGAATGATATTGAAAGACATTTTTCAGGACTATGAACTACGTTGGCAAAAATTTAACTATTTTAGTGTTCAAGATCGAATTTTAAATATTGTAAATAAAAATGAGGAGGATCAGTCTTATATAATAATGTTAGATATTATTTTATAAAATATAGAATATTAATTAATCTAATAAATATAATTTTTAGTAATTAATTTAAGTAGATGATTTATGGGATGATAGTTGATATGTCAATAATTTCATTCATATGTCGTTGAACGCGCTAAGTTCTTAATCTTGACCGTTACCGTTAATAGGTGCACAATAGCTAAGTTGTAGTATTTCTATTAGATATTGTAGGAATGAATTAATAATTCATAATACATAAAAAAAAGTTAAACTTTCAAAATTTTCAAGCATACCACATCATCGTTTTTGTCTACCATTGATTTTGTTTTAATTTTTTTATCTTCTTGAATTCAAGAATTCATATAAAATAATTTCTCTCTCCTCATTTAAAATAATAAGTAATATACTTTGGTGAAACTTAACTCTTAAAATTATCCAATTTTTTATATATTTTTTATAAATTATTATGTATTTAATTATATTATTTATTATTATAATTATCATTATTACTTAGTATTTATAAATATTATGTCTAAATTTTCTTTAATGTATAATCTTATATTGTTAGTTATTTATTTGAAAACTATAAGAACGAAACTCAATTTACAGCTTTTGTTATATGTACTTGTAAAATAGCTACGCTCATTATGCTTGGATATCTCCAACCGAATACTTGAAAAGCTCTGCATGCTCATTTCATTTAAATATTGCCAATATCATCTAACTAAATCCCCCTCCCCAAACCCCATTATATTCCAATCAGAAAGTGTATTTTTATTATTCTGAAACCATTGTTCAAAGAGACTGCATTGATCTCTAGACGGAGGAATGCCAGCACAACTTGTGCTATTCTCGCCCAATTATGCACATGAATGGGACTATGGCAGTCACTTTAGATCCGCTACCACAATACCAAGTAACTCCTTTTCTATTTATATTAATTTTACTATTTTTTATTTTCTTGATTAAATTTACCGATTTATCCGACAAATATAACCCAATTTGGTGTATGTTTTTAATCTTTTTTTCCAATGGAAGGCCGCAGCAAACTTTTGATCGATGCTAAAATTAGACCTTGTTCAAGAGTGCTCTCTTCAGATGAATTGTCCTTTTTTCAACATATGAGTCATCATATGCGTTTTCCTGTTAATTCGGGAGAAGAAAGAAGTTTACAGTACAACTTTTTTAGATAAAAATAGGGTTTAAGTCTTTTAAAATTTAAATATAAGAAATTTCTAATGGAATTTTGAACTTACAATTTCTTTAGGAATAATATTATATTAAAACATGTATTTGGTCGAATTTTACAGAATTACAGTAAATTATTCCGAGCCACATATTAGCACAAGTTGTTTTTATTTATGGAAGAAAATTATAACAGTACATTTCAATTTGTTGCAAAATATTAATAGTCAGAGATCATAGTTATACTCCAAGTTGGGGAAAAGAAAAGAATCACGTGCTTCAGTCGTCCACCTCATAGCAATTCAGATAATCATAATTATTAAGATAACTATGGGGATGTGTACAAATGATTCATATCCGTCATCTTCCCTTTTTCAGAAAAGCGCGAAAAAGCACAAATTAATTAATCTGGCGAGATACCTGCGATTAGTATAAAAGTGGCAAAATCTGACTCGATTCGAAAAATCT
>CAXKVV010000538.1:0-19678 GCA_964058805.1 Schoenoplectus triqueter
TTTTAGTATAGATGAATTATAATTAATGAGCAGAGTAATTTTGCAACAAGTTATATTTTGTCTTTTTGATAAATTATAACCATTATAAAGGAACAAATCTAAACTATCGATCTTGTTGTACGATTAATTGAAAGCTAACTGTGTCTCACCCAGAAAAATAATTCACAAAGAATAAAATAAACACGCCAACTAAAGTACCTCTTCTTGCTCTCGTGGTTCTTATAAATAAAATCAGAAGTAAAAGCACTGCGGCAAAACTAATTACAATGGCAACAGCCCCAACAATGATTGCAATGATAAATGTACGCGAGTGCTTTTTGCTTTCTGTCCCGCAATTGGTGCAAGAGTCAATCCTACCATGTTAGCAATATTTAATGCTTTAGATTCATCAGTTATTCTTAATCAAATAAAGAGCAACTCCAAGCAATTAAGTTCAAGGCACAATCAACAATTACGTTTTTGAGAGGAAATTTGCACCAGAAAAATAAGATGAAAAGTTATTATGAAATGATCGATGGTATTTTAAAGTATTATCCGTCGATCATATCCCATCTTCCACACAATGAATTTTCCATGCCAACTTTTTTTATTCATTGTACAAAAAGGATCCATCCATTTTAGTTCTACAATAAATATTTGAAGAGATAGAAGAGAAGGCGTACAACAGTACAAAACCATCAGCAGAAGTGTTCTTTTTGAGAAGAGATTCAGGGACAATCCCGATAGCATTGCCCAACAGGTTCCTGAAAAATAAAATCCATTAAGCATTATGTTTTGGTTGTTATTAATTGATTATATCCGTTCAGAATTGTAATAATGTGTACTTACAGCATTTGAAGCTCTCTCAGGTTTGAAAATGAACCAGGGATATCTCCACTCAAATTGTTATGAGATAAGTCCCTGCTTGAACAACAAAGAAGGGCATAAATCATTGTCTGGTTCCTTAAATGTATGATTAACTGAATTCTTTTAGAAAATTCCAGAACTTACAGTACTTGAAGTTCTTTCAGTGCTGACAACGATTCAGGGATATCTCCACTCAAATTATTATAAGATAAGCTCCTGCTTGAACAAGAAAGAAGAGCGTGAATCATTGTCTGGTTCCTTAATTGTATGAGAATTGAATTCTTTTAGAATATTGAAGATCTTACAGGTACACAATGTTCTCCAATTTAGCAAAGATTGCAGATATATTACCATTTAGTCCAAAAGAAGACAAATTTCTGCAAAACACACAGTGATGAGTTAATTTTATATCAATTAATAATCATTTCAATGACTTAGATGAGAATAATAGGCAAAAAAAAAAACAAAGGATGTACAGCTGTTTAAACAAAACTCACAGTGAATTAATCCGAGATGTATATTCAACTTTGCTGCAATTCACCCCATTCCATGATACGTTAAGTGGATAACAAGGATCACCATTCCAATTTCTTACAATTCGATACTCACGCTTGACATCCATCATGGCAATAACTGATAGGTCATATAGTGGAAAATAGAAAAAAAGAATTTCAATATTGATTAATTCATGATGAGCCGTGTATCAAATAACCTACAAGCACATGAATGCCTAGAGGTCGTAATCGGGAGGTTTGGATTGAGCCAGTTTGATTTTTTGAAAAAAATTAGATCGAGTCGGATCAATTTATACATTATTTTTTTAGGATCTTAGATTAATTTTAATTGGATTGTAAGTTATTTGATCTCGGGTTAGATCATGTCAGTTTGTCTTATTTCTTTATAAATTAGGTTCAGATTTGGGTAGGCTAGATGGGTTTTTTGTGTTTTGATAAGTTTTGTCACCTCTTAGGAGTGTTAATGAGTATAGTATGGTTAAGATGAAGATATTTTCATTATTATATTCTTTTGAAATTACTCTTACTCACATTCTACTATTATCCATTAAAACTAAATTTATCCACACTCTACTCTTATCCAATAAAATAAATATATAATGAAATGTTAAAGAATACTAACAAATAATGCTGATATATTAATTTATTTTGCTATCATTTATGAAAGACATTCAAACTTATTCCTTTCATATAAATGCACGTCTATTTTTCTAATATAAAATTAAAATATAAATTATAATTAAGGAGTTTTAACTTTCTACATATTAATTCACTTAACTCAAAGCATATCTTGTATTGGAAAGAGAAGATAATTATTAGATAATATAATTATATTTTAATTAATATAAATTATTTTTTAATAATTTATCCTATAGGATAATGGATATGAAACAATCTTTGTCCATATTCATATTCATATTTATTTACTTAACAAAAAAAATTATCTATATCTATATCAATTAAGTTAATGGAAAAAAATCGTTATCCATATTCATTTTATCGGAAATAATATGAATAAATGAGATGAAAGATATCATTGACGGCCTAAACCTCTTTGAACGCCATATCTTAGTTAATTTGTACAATATTTTATTCAGCTAAGTAGATATGTGTGCAAAAGTGAAAACAACCCTACCAAATAAGCCCCTCTTTTTTTAAAAAAAAAAATTTAACAATCATATGACCATTGCGCCAAGTCACATAGTTATCTTAGTTTGTACAATTACTTACATGAATTTGCTATCATTTCACCAAGAGTCATTTCATATTAAATTTAATTTCTTATTGAGTGCAAAAGTTGACTATCCATTTTGTTTTCTTTCAAGCTAGCTTTCAGGAGCTTTGTATTTGATCGATAATCATGGGTTATGTATTAAAAAAAAACTATTAAAAGGATGACAACCATTGGTCAACCCCCGGTTGTAACTTGTAATTTTTATTTTTTATGAAGCAAACTACAAAAGAAAGGTTTTTATTCTACAATTAAAAAACTCACCATCATCTGCACTAGTCAATTCATCGTCCTCGTCATTTATGTCCCAATAGACCTCCATTGCATTAAGAATTGGAGGCTGAGTAGAGTTGCTCGTTTGTACCAAGGTGTACAGATAGTGGCTATACGTCTCTTCCAGATAGATAGGACTGTAGTCTGCCTTAAGGTATTCGGGCTTTACAGCACTATTCCGCTCCCAGATCTCGTCATTGAAATGTATATCAAACTCTCTAGTTTGGTTCATGGAGAGGTTTTTTAACTCAGCAAAATAAAAAATTACATAATATCGATCGAAGTTGAAACTGTCAGATGGGTTATCAAAAGGATATGCAGTTAGATTTCTGGATGAGATTGGAGTGAGAGCTGTCTGCAGAACAGAAATCGGTGCCTCGAACTCTTCATCATTATATCGTGTGATGTTTTCTTTTGTACTAATGCTCTTCAATGTAGTAGTATCATATTCATACCAAGACCAAATGCGATCATACGGATCATCAGGATACCTGTAACAAAGTACTTAATATTAGACCATACTACATCATTGGCTGATTGGAAGCACCGATAGTAATCCAACAATTGCTCAGTACAGAGACGATTCATTATTGGCAAGCAGAATTTGCACAATTATAGGCAGTAAAATATTTGTAAGTTTTTAATTAATTATGTTGATATATTTTTAATAACATTACTTGGCTATCTATTTGATATTAATAATTTGTCGTTTAATTGTATAATTTAGAAGTGGCCTACAACCTTTCTTTTGGAACCTTGAAGAATTTACCTGATTACGATATCCGTTGTTGGTCCGTAGTTTAGCCTGAACAGAATTGCCTTGGGTCCGGAAGAATAAGTATAAAGATTATTTCTCAGAGGTCGCAATTCCAAAGCAGATATAAAAGGAGTTCCCTTATTAATATTTTCTAGACACACCCATATGAAATCATTGAAAGCTACTATAACAGCCTCATAAGCATATTCTTTTGAAGCATCTGTGATATTAACAGTTCTCCAAAAAGTAGTGCCTAGGTGTAGGTTAAACTGAAGAGGGGTGCTGGCTTGTGCCGTTTCATTTCCATCATAATTTCCATAAAGAAATGTGGCTCGCAAAAGGTAATATTTCTCTTTAATCACGTTTCGTAGTGTGTAACAATTTCGAATTTCATTCGGAAAGCTTCTGAGGGTTGATGATTGCTTGGACGGGCTTATGTACTTTTTGGAGATGTTGTAATTTATCCCTGTATCTATGTATGGATCGGCATCTGTGTGTGAATCATCGGAAACATATGATAAGCCTGTGCTGCTATCTTCATAATTGGTACCACTTGGGGCACCACAATCAATGCTAATGAATTCTACAATAAATGAAATAAATGAGATAAGAGAACACATCAGGGTAAAATATGTTGCTCAACAAAAGAACGTAAGATAACACAACCGAATTTAGAAGGCCACTCAAACATATGCATTAATCTTTCCCGTAACACCACATGTTCAACCATGGATCTCGACTATTGGAAAGAATAAAATATGCAGAGAGAGCGCTATTTAAGAAAAATGCCACTAAGTTACGTACGCTGGCCGCTGTATATCATCATGAAAATAACTTCTATATATCATTCTATATATGTAGCTTTTTTCTCCAATCAATTTTAAATTCTTCTAAAAAAACTTCTGTGTAGCTGATGGACTTAGGCTCCAGTGTACAGACATTTATATCAATTGGAATATAAATTGACTCAAAAAACTTATTGTATTCAAATGTCAATTTAAGTTGCTACGTTAATTATATATAATAAATCTGGTAGAATATCAAATTTTATTGCTTTTTGATTTTTTTTTTAACTATACTAGGGTTATTTCTCCAGTCCATCCATCCATTACTTGTATAATCACGATCAATAGGTCAATCCGACTTAAAGTCAGGTGAAGAAACTTGAATTAACACCTGTGAGTCCACCCACTCTTTATTATTCCATAAATTCCACGTTAATTTTGTGTCAATTTAAATACTTATGCTCTCTTTAAAACTACTTTAATATATACAACAAGTTGGGTTTAACGCTCCCTTTCAAAGTTAAATCCTATTCGTTGCATCGCACTTATTGGTATAGTTCAATTTTTTTTAATGTGTCGGAGACCCGTATTTTTCATAAACTCTATCTAATATTTTTCATAAACTCTATCTAATAATTGAAAAACTTCATTACACGATTTACATTCATATTATTCAAGTTACTTAGAAATTAATTGAAACCTTTTGTTTATTTCACTATTATGATAAGTTGATAACTAATGTACTTTCTCATTCTTTATGCTTATTATAAACGTGTTTATTACAAAATTTTGAACTTTTAACCCTATAACGTTAGTTTAATTGAGTCAGGAACAAAAGGAAATTATAGTATAACTCTTTGAATATTTGCATATCAACTAAAGATAGTACACAAGCAATAGCATAGTACAGTATACGAAATTTTATCTCAAAAAAAAAACCAAAATGTAGCATAGGAAAATGAATGAATCGTATGCAATTACGTACCATTAAGGTGATCAGGATTGATTTGTGAGATAACTAGACTCGAGAGTTGCATACAAATGGCCATGAGAAGCCACAGCTCCATCATCTAACTCTTAATAGTGTCTCAACTAGTTTAAGTTAGTTTATGGAGGCGGAGAATTGATCATTCTTATATAGCATCAAGCTAAGAGGCTTTTGTTAAAGTTGTTGAAACTTTTCTCCGGTCTACATTCTACGGTCCACCGCTCATTATCAAAGAACAAAAAAATCAGATCAAATATGCTTGGCCTCTAAAAAGTTTCTTGAAACTATACCAGACGCTCAGACTAGTAGACTAGGGGACTACCGTATCCGTCAGTGTCAGACCGACCGCTAGCAGTTTGCATCCAGTCTATGTGACTTTACAATTATAAATAGGATTATAAACCGAATAAATTCAAAACTGATAGTGTTAGAATTATATTCGTACTTTTTTTTTAATATATATTGTTAGGAGTCGGCGCAAATCTATACAAATAGGTGCAGCAGATACAATACTGATATAACATGTGCTAAGTATCAGAACAACCCCAATAGTCATAAACAAGACAATTACGGCTCTAAAGAGGACGATCTCACACACAAGTTAGATCCTGAAAAATTAAAAATAGAAATAACAAATGCATACAACCAACCAACTAACAATGAAGTAAAATATGTTACACAGTTTAGATCGAGTACAGCAAGCACACAAAAAAAGACATAAAAGATATAGTGGTTCGACAGAGTCTACTCTACTAAAAGACAAATGACCAACAAACTAACTATAAATCAAGAATATTACAAGAGTGTTTCAATTATTAGAACAATCAATTACTCTATCTCTACATTTCTCACTCTCGTTTGTTTGTTTAAAGCATACAAGAAAGGAGCAGCCATCAGCCACGATTTTATTATAGCAACTCTAACTTTTCAGCGACACTCTCCAAGAGGGAAGGATTCAAGAGAATAAATAAAATCAAAGGGTTGAGTACATGAATCAAGCCTGAATTTGAACCTAAAAATCCAACATATATGAATACTAAACATATGTCAAAATTTAAAATCAAGTCCGCCCGAAATAAATGCAGATACGAATCAAATATTCAGCGAATTCCATTTTGTGTCTGTCGTGCTGGGCTACCGTATCGCATTACGCTGCGTGTTGTGCCGTGTGAAGTAATCATATTGTGTTGCTTTTAGAGCATACCGTTGTGTGCCATACTTATAGTAGGTACGAATTTAAAACTCTAACCAAGTCTCCTTCAGAATACTTTGAGAAAAAAAATGAGAGATTGAATTTTTATCTCGATGTAGAACAGGAATCAATTGGAGCTAAATTACCTAATTTCACATATTTAATAAGAAACAACAAATTTGGGCAAATGAAGAAACTATCTAAGAAAATCGTAAAGCAGACCAAAATAAGCACCCTTCATACTCAA
This sequence comes from Schoenoplectus triqueter, assembly GCA_964058805.1. Taxonomy (NCBI): domain Eukaryota; kingdom Viridiplantae; phylum Streptophyta; class Magnoliopsida; order Poales; family Cyperaceae; genus Schoenoplectus; species Schoenoplectus triqueter. Next base: position 6,835 of record CAXKVV010000538.1, read on the forward strand.
ATGATGAACAACATTTTTACAATTTTAACCTTTCTATTTAAATAATTTAGATTGTAACCGTCAAAAATATTAAATGGATATTATACAAAATAAATACGCACCACAATTCGACGTAATTAAATTTACTCAAATTTGTATTATTAATCATCCTAACAGGACAGCAAGTTAATTTATTTATCCTCTGCAAAAGAATTATAAAGGGAGGAGAAAGGGACGGAAAGGAAGTGGCGTTAAAAATGAATTTACTACCCTAGCATTCTAATTTGAAGGAAATTAAATTTATTTATTTTAGAAATGAACGAAATGAAAATTTCCTTCTCGCCCTCCTTTTTATAAATGGAACCTGCAGATCGATGTATTATTATTCCTCCAAAATTTCAGACACAATGCATCATAATGCATGAAGGATGACAGGTCATCATGTCATATCCATCCCAGTAAACACGGCTAATTAATTTGGCACCTCTCAGAACATCCCATTCAATAAAATCTCAGCACCAATGATTTAATTTTTGATCCTATGTTAAATCGTCTAGGAAATTCGTTGTCAAAGTACACAGCTTAACAAATTGTCAATTGAGGGCCATCTAACAAACAACTCGTTTACGAGTTGATTGTGGATCAACCATTCAAGAAAATGATGGATGAATATTAAGGAAGTTATTGAGCGTTGTTTCTGAACTTACGCAGCACGAATCTAAATATGAATATCATCATACGGTGCCAAATGCTGCGTGTAGAGAGGATTTGAAATAAAGAACTGTGCACTAAATGGCGTTCCAGATGGGACAAAAAATAACCGAATACCATTTGCATATAATTCCATTCCGTATAAATTTCTTCAATTAAAGTTATCGTAAAAATTATATTACGAAGCGTATAATTAGTGACGGTATAAAAGTCTAAATTTCCAAATCAAACATTTCCTCCGAAATGCTCTTAAAAGTCTTCTCCATCTCTCGACTCTCCGGACAATAAGAATGAGAATAGTATCGGCGCATCAAATTCCCAAAAGAAAAGAAGTTACTAAAACTTGCCTTTTTAAGAATGTTTTTTAGACAACAATTTACTTATTTCTATCCATGAGCTAACTTGATATCAAACCAGTCTGAAATAAGAAGCCACAATTTGTAGAACAGAACAGATAGTAAAAATACAGAAGAAAAGTGAAAGATAAAGATAAAGCCCGCAGCCTGTTAAGCTTAATTAAATTGGGCTCCATGTTTACAAGTGTCAGTATCAAGTATTATTGTTCCATTACGTTATATTCCAACAACACTTCGCTTGATCTATTTCGCATAAATTTATTCCTTGTATTTGGAAATTTGATTGAGGTGTTGTTTTTAATTGTTTACGATGACATGTTGTGAAATTCAATAATTTGTGAATCAGGCCCAGAGTCATGGCCCAATAAGGAAACCAAGATCAGTCATTCAGCGAATAAACTCCTCTTTCTCCGTTGGAGGTAAGCTCAATTCTAGTTTGCTTCGCTTATTAAATTCAAAGCTCCCGTCTTGATCAAGAAAGAAAATATTTAAGAGGTCTACGACAGTATAATTGAGTGCTTCTAAACAAAATCAAGCCAATATATTTTAGATCTAGATCTCTTTCTTTCAAATTGTTATTTAAAATTTTTATCAGATTTTTTTTTCTTACAGAAAGCTCCTGAGTATTTATGAAATGTTATAGTTTTCGAAAAAAAATGTCTACCCATAGAAACTTTGTTAATTAGAAAAATTTCCATTATTTTTTAAATTTTAAATATTTATTCATTCAAAACTCACTTTACTTATTATTTACAAAGATTGATAAATTATGTTAAATAAATTAACATTAAATTCAATAAATAATTTATATGACGAAACTACCCCACAAATTCCCTTCTCCCTCATCCTTTAAACCTTCTTTGTTGTTAAACCACGGGGTTCCACTTCCCGGCCTCCCCCTATCTCTTTCTGCTGCTTCAGCATTGTTATATTAGAATTGCATGATAATTGTTGGGCGATCTTATACACAAGTTCGAGAATATTGGAGAATATTACAATTGCATGATAATGAGAACATTGCATTAAGAATGGAATTTCTCTATTAATGATTTTTTGGTAAAAAGTAAAAAAAAAAATTCTTTTGCGTTCAGCTTCAAAGGATGAAAATCGTTGCTTATACATGCATTGTGCACATGTTAAGCAACAAACATGATGATCACAAAACTAACAAATCAACAAAATCATAACTTGGTCCGTCCAAATAAATAGCCTTTTTATTTTTCTACAAAATAGCATTTCACCTTGGCACTGTTATTGCACTACAACAGAAATGATCTTAGACAATACCCATTTAACTACAGTTATATATCAAATTGATTATTAAAATGGCTCAGTGCCATCATTATAATATTGAGAACTTATTTAACAACGGTTTATAATAAATAAAATATTATTAAAATAAACTCCCATAACATCAAAAAACAACAGAACAATTTAGCAATAGCTCATTAAAGGAACCGTTATTAAACACAGCATTTAAGAACGGTTATGTGCCTCGAACCGTTGTTAAATGTTGTGTTTAGCAATGGTTCCTTAGAACTGTTGCTAAATGGTTATGCAGCTTTTTGGATTTGACATTTGCTCTGACATTTATTTTTTTGCTCCCACCAATAATATTTACTCTCATGAATTGTCCTTCTCACCGTTCATTAATTTCAATCCAACGTTCCAAAAATAAAACTTAAAAACTAAAATCTCACGAATTACCAACTCATTTTCATATATTTTCATATATAAAAAGAGAGATAAGAGAGAGAAAGAAGAGAGAAGAGAGAAAGGAGAAATAAAAATCAAAATTTAATCATCCCAACATCAAACAGCCATAACTTTTGATAGAAAACTCCGATTGAGGCATTCTATGCGGTCACAGAAAGGTAACGATGAGATCTATAAGGATTAACTGCTTTAAGTTGTTACCACCATTTTTGGGCCAAAAAATTTTATCTTCAAACTCAAAAACGCATTTGAATTTATTTTTCTGTTCTTTTCTGTTTTTTTTCTTAGAAATTATATAGGTTTCATATTATTGTATGAGCAAGATGTATGTATTTTTGATTAAATATTTTTTCTTTTGAACTATAATTATATTTTTTTCATATTAATTATTGAATGAATAATATATAATAACATTTATTCTTATCTAATCAATATGACTCCATATTCATTATTTACTGTTAATCAATATAACTCAAAAATAATTTGTCTCGCACCTTTTGAAGAAAGATAAATTAAAAGAAATAAAAAATTTTGAAATTTTTTTAGCAACGGTTATTAGTTAAAACCGTTGTCAAAGGTACTTTTTTTGTAAAAAAAATATATTTTTGTTTTTAAGGTACCCTTTAACAATGGTTTTTAAATAAAAATCATTGTTAAATGTCTTTCTAACACCCCGTTTACAACGTCTTTTTAACAACGGTTTTCAATACTTTTCTAACACCTCTTTACTAACGGTTCCATAACCGTTGTTAAACTTGGTCAACAACCATTGTCAAAAATCTTTTCTCTCATAGTGGTGGTTTAAAACCCATCATATTTCACTTAAAGTTTGAAGTGAGACGCACTTAATTTCTTTTGAAAAAAATATAACAATGTGAATAATAAGCAATTAAATGGTCGATACTACAATAATATGACCTCATATTCTCAATTCCTTTTTTATCTGATTATTCTTATATACTGATACACTTAAATTCTAGAAATATTGATATTACAGTCATGTTTAGCTTGTACCGTTAGGTCCCAATATGATAAATTAGCTTTAGAACGAAAAAACATAAAAATAATGTGATACATGATCAATAATAACACAATATGATGTACAAGAAAATATATTAGTATGAGAGTCTGATTCTTATAAATATATCACCAGCTCATTACTGTTGTTTTTTAGTTGACAATATGATATGTATCAGTGTATCGCTAATTATTTGCATATTTTAGTAGAAAGCACGAAGATGCTAGTCAATTTTGTGTATTTTCCTTGGTTTGAAAATCACATATGCCGAAAAATAAATACAATTAATATTAATCATCAATCAAGTTAAGAATAATTATAAGACAAAATGAATACGCTTTATTTTCAGAGGAAAAAAAAGTGGAAGAAACTAAATGATTCCTTGCATCGTTCTCAATATTCTTTGACTTTCTCGGTGGCTTTAATTAAGTTCGGATGGGTGAAATATTATTCACTATATTTTCAGTTTGTGAGTTGAATTCATGAATGATGAAGAGGAAAACTAATCATCTTGCTTGTTCATCTGTCTCCATAAAGATTGAGAGGGAGAAAGGAAAAACAGACGGAAAGCAAGAGAGGTGGAGAGAGAGAGACCTTGTAAACTAAGTTTAAGATACAAGAGTTTAAGAATAATAGGCGCAAGTCGTAGATGGAAATATACAGGATGGGAGGGGTAGTTTGGTTCTATAAATTATTTATTGAATTTTAATTTAATTTATTTAAGATAATTCATCATTCGGATAGATAAGAAGTAATTAATGTATAATATTCAAATTTAAAGAATTGAGGGGATATTTTTAATTAGCAAACTTTTCATGTGCAGATACCTAATTTTCCTGTAGTTTTAACACAAAATTGAATTGTCTTAGACGTAAAATAAAAAAGGAATAATGAAATTAAAGAGAGTAATTTCAGTAGAATAACCATTATTTTAAAATACGGCCATATGGCCATATATGCGGTCCGCTTATGCTTATGTGGTGCAATGCCGCATGCAAAACAGTATGCATCCGAATATTCAAAAATGCGCATTATTTTTTTAAATATTTATCATATTAAGCCTATAAATTAATTATATTATATTTTTCATGCAAAATATTCAAAATTATATTATTATCTTATTATATATTTTTATTTTACATTGAAATTCTTCAAAAATAAATGATCGATTCAAATATTGTAAGAATATTTTAATATACATATCCGCATATGTAATCCACATATTGAACTGCATGTGCACTCACATATCGCATATGTACTATACAGTGATCAACCGTACGCATATTGAAATTCATATTTTAAAACCATGAGAATAACGCTAATAAGTGAAGGAAATTGTAAAAGAATAAAATCATTCCTATGTATCCCTGTCAATCTGCAATATTTGCACAAAATAAGGAGATAGGCTAAATTCTCTCCAGACCGTTAGAAATATTTCCATATTTAGGTGTGTAATTACTATATAATCAGCCTTGATTGTTTTCCATATATTAGCACGCTAATTTTAGATAGATTACTGTGTAAATCTTTGTACAATTTTCTATATATATAGGGTGCCTTGTGCTTCTGTAATATACAAGAAATAAATTATTTTCAATTATTCAATTATTTCATGATATGTTGTTAATTGTTTGTGGCAATGGTTAGGTATGCATAATAATTTTACTTTTAAGAGTAATACTTTGGATGATTTATGGGCAATACATGCATCTATTCCATTCAAAAATGAACATTTAGTAGAGATGATTAGGAGTGTTGTGTTATGGACTGTGTGGTTGGAAAGAAATCGTATTTGTTTTCATGTAGATGTTGTTCCTAAAAACATTAAGGTGCTAGGGATGCAAAAGTTTAGATAAAGCTTTATTACTTACTATTCAGTATATACTACACGGGATGTGCAAAACCTCCATTTACAAGTTGGCAATTCAATGATGGCTCAGGAGGAGATGGTGCACAAACTCATTCCCTTGTTTGGCATAGAGAATGATGTATTTCAGTGACGTCTTCATTATATATAAATTAACTAGTTTGGATATTCATCTTGTATTTTGTTGTTATTGTTTTGTACTGTTGGTATTTTGATGTAAAGTTTGTGGTTCTTTTGTGATGACTGGTCTAAATTGGTATGCATTTCTTTTGCTATTAGGCAGGCTTTAGGCGTAAAAAAAAATAGAGTTATTACTATCAACTGTTTTGATGGCTTATTGTAATAGTTCTGTAGGTATTGTCTCTCTGTACCAGTTATTTGGTACATTGGATAAAACAACTTAGTTGTAAGTTCTCGATTTTAATGAAATCGGTGGATATTCATCCACTTTTTTCAAAAAAAAAAATTGTTTTATGGTATCAGAGCAGGAAAAATATATGTAACCCGAACCCTCTTGCAACACTTCCTAATTCAAGCAGCCGGCAAGCAATGTCAACTGCCCAAAAAGATCTGAGGCGAAACAATGATGAGCATCATCTATCACAAAGTCAAATAGCAGCGCCACCTGCATATCATGATGTCAACTGACGTTAAATCTAACAACATAATTGCTCCACGGTAACAATTATTTGTCTTGGTATGAATCAGTATTATTGGCTCTAGGTGCTAAATCCTTGTTGAACCGTATAACTGACCCTCAAAATAGTCCACTTGAGACAGATCCATATTATAACTAATGAATTACCACTGATAAACTTGTTAGACTTTGGGTTTTAAATTCGATGGAACCATCAATCTCTACGTTATTTTTCAGCAGCAAATCTGCCTTTGACTTATGGCAAAACGTCAAGGATATATGTTTAGGCAACAAAATAATTTTGATCATATTTTCCAACTCAAACGAGAATTATACCAAACTAAACAAGGTTTTCAGACTATCACTCAGTTGTATGGTTCAATCAAGAGTAAACTAGACGAATTGAACATGTTTGAGCTAATTACTGTAGACCTTAAGACTCTCAAACAATGGTATGAACATGACCATGTGTACCTTCCTTTGAATGCAATGAACTCTGAATATGAATAAGTTCGCAATCAAATCTTTTATTCTACTAAGCTTCCCATAATCTCCAATGTTGTTTCCCTACTTCAAAGAGAGGAAACAAGGAAAGATGCTATTGTTGCACTAAACATGTTCTTTGATTTATCGATTTGCAAAACAACCTTGAATTTTATAATTTGCCTTGTTTGAGTTTTGTGTAGGGATTCAAATACAAATGGATTAATGCTAAAGAACTAAGACTAATAATGTGATATAAGAGCTTAATCAAGACTATATTAGTCTTAGATTTAGTTAGACTCAAACTGGGTTAAATTGGTTAAGATAAATTAAGCTTAAATAATAAAAAAAATGCTTATACCTAATGAATCATTATAATGATTCATCTTAACTGCTTAAAAATATTCTAAGGAAGAAAAGTTCTCAAAGAAGCCAAAAAAAAATCGTTGTGTAACGATTCAGTAATCGTTGTAATGATTTATGAAACGTATAATGATTCAGTGAATCGTTATAACGTTTCAGGTCGATCAGATCCAACGGCTATAATTTTTAAACTGTTATAACGATTCCTAAATCGTTATAACGATTCCGGTCAAAAATAATGTCTTCATATATTTTAGAAGATCTATTTTAAAATGATCAACTCTCTCACTAATAATTATTTGATCCATCTAGTTAAATCATTACTCCAGAAAACTTACTAGTCCTATATTAAGTAGGAGAGATAAGACAAGAGATAGAAACACTCAATTTGCTAAATTCTTATTTAAACTCAATCTAGCTTCTCTCTATTCTCTCAATTTGATCCATCGTGATCTACTTATGAACTATTTTGAGCTATTGTGCTCACTTTTCTTGAGTTATAGTACTCACCTTTTTTGGATGTGTTGTCACTCACTTCTTATTTTGAGTGTATTATCACTCTTATTACCGATAGGCTTGACAGCCAATTTTTATGTAAGGGACCATATTCTATAAGAGTAAAACTATTTTTTTAGTGTTTCGGCTCAACCTCAATTGTTTGAGATTGGGAGTCTCGGAGACGTAGGCATTTTTAGCTGAACTCTGTTACATCTTGTGTTATTGTTTGATCTTTTCTCTCATTTCTTTGATTGCTATATTTTTATGAGAATTAAATCGAATTAAATTATCTTATGCTTCCATTGCATTTGAACACTAAACCCCAAATCGATTTATACATTTCTACCTTAGGTTCTTTACATTATTGCACTCTTTTGACCTTAAAATACAGCCATACAAGGGCTTTCAGTTATGAATCTCATCATTCTAGCCATTGACCTTTCAATTGAGAAATCTGTGTTAATAGTAGAAAAAAATCAAGGTGGGAGACACCATACCAGCAACCGTGGTAGAGACCGAGGCCGAGGCAACAGACTAACAACATATTGTGATCACTATGCCAGAGAAGGTCACAGTCGAGATAGGTGTTGGGTGCTCTACCCCGATCGAAAGCTGTGTCGAGACAAGACAGGCAGCGGCGGTAGGAACTAGCTGACTGCGCAAACAATAGCGACCAGCTCCACTTCAGATCTGCCTAAGTTCACTCATGATTAGCTAAGCCGTTTGTTACAATAACTGACCACCGCCAGCAACCTACCTGCCCAGGCGAGAGAGGGACATACCGTCGCTCCGATAATAGGTAAAAAGATAGGTAAATTTTTGAATTTAGAAAATTTTGAGTCATTAGCTCCCTAGAAATTAAATTTCGATCAAAAAGATGGTTCTGATTTGGGAGAAGACTGAGGAGAGAAAGAAAAGGTAAAAAAATTTAGCAATAGCCCATTGAAATTAAATACCTTTCCAACAACACCACTGGACATAAATGTTTAGCAGCCATTTACAATAAAACTGATGTAAACAGTGAGTGAATTGTGGATTCGAGAGCTACTGATCATATGATCAATTGTAAAACAAATTTAGACCATTTTACTAAGCTAAAAAAAAATACTCAAAATGTGTATTTAGCTGATGGTTCGACTACTTCAATATCAGAAACATGCCAAATTAATTTGTTTGGTCAACTCATAAAGAATGTCCTTTACATACCTAATTTTCCTTCTAATTTACTTTCGGTTGGAAAAATAACTAGTGAATTAAATTGCAATTCCATGTTTTCACCTTCATCTGTGACTTTTTAGGACAGATTGACTGGGAGGACGTTTGGTGAAAGTTCTCTCGAAAGGGGTCTTTATATTATTAAACAACAAAAGTGTGTTTTTACCTCTATAGAAGAAAATTTGAATAATTTATGGCACTGTCGTATGGGCCACCCGTCTGATAAAATTTTAAGTAAATTTTTGTATTTGTCTAATTTTAACTCTACTTGTTGTGAGATTTATAATTTTGCAAAACAAACTAAATTACTTTTCTCTTTGTCGATTAATAATTCCAATAAAACTTTTCAACTTATACATTTTGATGTGTGGGATCCAGCTCCAATAGAATCTTATGATAATTTAAAGTATTTTGTAACTTTTATTGATGATTTTTCTAGAGCCACATGGCTTTATCTTTTAAACTCAAAAACATAAGTTTTTTCTATATTTATAGATTTTGCGAAGCTTATTTCAACTCAAATATAATACTCAAATTCGTATTCTTAGAACTAATAATGGCACCGAGTATATTAACAACAACTTTGATGATTTTTTAAATGAAATGATAATTATTCATCAGACAACTTGTGTCGGAACACCAGAATAAAATGGTATCGCCGAATGGAAAAATCGATATATTTTAGAAGTAACTCGTTCCTTAATGTTTCAATAAAAAATTCCAAAGTATTTTTGGTCTGATATCATTCTTACTGCAACCTAGGGAAACTAGGATGCAAACCCATAGATACCTACCCCAATTGAACCAAATATAAAGCTAGGACCTAATGACGATGAAGTTTTAATGGATATAAGTCAATTTCAAAGGTTAGTAGGAAAATTAATTTATTTAACTGTGACTCGTCCTAACGTAACTTTTCAATTAATGTAGTGAGTCAATTTATACATGCACCAAGGACGATTCATATAGATGCAGTAGTATGAATTTTGAGATATGACAAGGGATGTCCAGGAAGGGGACTGCAGATGCAAAAGAATAAGGCATGCAAATATCATGGCATACTCCGATGCTGATCGGGCAGACAACAATGATCGAAAATCCACCTCTGGTTACTACATTTTCGTTGGAGGAAATCTAGTACCTTGAAGAAGCAAAAAATAATCCATTGTAGCACGATCCAGCGCTGAAATTGAATACCGAGCTATGACAGACACTACAAGTGAAGTGATTTAGTTGAAACAACTAATGAAATATCTCAAGATAGAATGCAATTATCCTGTTTTCATATTTTGTGATAATCAAGCTACAAAGACACATTGCCAACAATCCATTTTTTTTATGAAAGAACCAAATACATTGAGATAGACTACCACTATATACGTGAGAAAATACAATCAAAGGAAATTAAAACTCCATACATTCCCAACCAAAACCAACTAGGTGATATATTTACCAAATCATTAACCAAATTTCAGTTCCAAAATATTTTGTTCAATATGGGTTCTTTTAATATCTACTAACCCGACTTAAGGGAGAGTGTAAAAGAATAAAATCATTCCTACACATCCCTGCTAATTTGCCATATTTGCACAAAATAAGAAGTTAGGCTAAATTCTCTCCGGACCGTTAGAAATATTCCCATATTTAGGTGTCTAATTATTGTATAATTAGCCTTGATTGTTTTTCAAATTTAGCACGCTAATTTTAGATAGATTACTATATAAATCTTTGTACAGTTGCCTAAATAAAAAATGTAATTGTGATGAATGTCAAAATCAACGAAACAAATTTGATACAAAAAGATTAATTTGAAATAAATTATTTATTATATGCATCATCACTTAAGAAACAAACAGGTGAAAAAGATTCAAAATGAAAATCCACAAATAACAAATATAAACGTAAAAGAGTATAAATATATATATTCAAAATTAAATATGACCCACAATGTAATTCACAAGCATTTGCTTTATCTCGTTGATAGCTTGTTCCGAATAACACTGTGGAGTTGGTTAGAGAACCTGCAGAAAGCAACTAAAAACTCTATTATTTTGATTAATAAAAATATAATATAAAAGAGTAAAAATAACATAAATTCAAAATTAATTTTCATACCTCATGATTTCTCCAAAGTTCTTTCACTCACTAGCAAGAGAACGCGCTCCGCTCTCACGACAACAATTGCTTACATTGAGAACTCAATTAATCATTTACATAAAACTTTATTGACCAAATCCGATAATGAAAGGTGATATGTTTGTTAGTACAATAAGCTTTGATATGAGAAAAAGGAAACTTTAATAATAGAACTATATATAACTTTACATTGTCGGTCCAATGAACAAATTAGATGAATCTTGACATCATCGCAGTCAATTTTAGCAATCGAATTCTTCCATTTCTATATGGGGCTTCTAGCGTTGTAGAACTTGAATACCAATTATTCGTTACCTACAAAAAAATGAGATTGCGACTTTAGTGGTATCTCACTGCTTGGCGTTTGTATTTTGAATTTAAACGTCTAAATAATTGATGCAAACCGTTAAATATGATTTTTATATTAAAATATTTTTAAAGATTAAATTTTTATTTTTTGAATATTTTTGTTATTTTTAATTTGGGTGGAAAATCACTAGGATTTGATGCTGTAGAACTCGTTAGATCAACAAATTTTGTGTCCATCTAAAAAATAGCAACAAAAATTTAAAAATTTTAAATTTGATCTTCAAAGATATTTTAATATGAAGATTATGTTCAATAGTTTGGATCGATAATTTGAACTTTCAAATTTAAGATATGAACGTAAAGCATAAAAAAAATTATACTCTGTAAAACACCATAACCTCACTCCTTTCACTATGCTATATTCTAACCAGGGTTTTAAAATGTGGCTCATGGACTGAATAACCGGAGTCTAGAATGATATGCGCTCTTTGATATGCGGATTTGATATTGAGCCACTTATACAGTCCATAACACCACTTTGCTACGCGTTCTACGCTGCCACTCAGCCATAGAAAAATTTCGAATGGGGCTCAGTAAATGAAGCAAAACTCACCATAAAGACGGGCATCCGTGGCTCAAACTTGGAAAAGTTTAGTATGGCGTCCAAATGCTTACCCACTTGGCCGCTCCCGCTTGTGATGGGATGATGATGATTTTTATTATATTATTTACATCAATATCTATATGAATACATAATATGAATTAAAATTATACCGTATATGCATATGTAATGTCCTTCCGCACATATATTAAAATCTGCATTTTAAAATTTTAATTCTAATGACACATTGATTGATACTTTTTCACAAAAAAATAATTCCTCGGAGTTCGAAATTTAATTGAGTTATTGGAATATATAAGATTCATGCATGTTTACGAGATATCATTTTCTGAAGTTCTCTAATAACTGAACCAGGTCCATATTCTTATTGTGGACCAATATAAAACCTATTTTTTAATTCCCAGATCTCTCTCGGCCACGTTAACCAGTCTCAGTATCACACCCATTTTAGCATTTCAGACTTGTACTCTTCATCTTCTCATAACCTTATTCTTGGCCCAATAAATCTCTCATCTCTCTCTCTAAAAGAAATCGAGAGTAGTCATGGCGGCACAGGATCAAGTCCCCGAGAGAGATGCGCTGGCCTCCACCTCATCCCCTTCGTTTGCTTCTTCTTCCCGATCGGATCCTCTTTCTCCTTCGGAGGTAAGCTCAATTCTAGTTCGCTTCCGTTTAATAAATTCAAAGCTCCCGCTATCTTTTTGTTTCAAATCTTTCTTCTCGATCTTGTTTTGCTCCTTTGGGCAAGAAAAATCCTTTATAGTCGAAATTCAGAACACAAGCTTCTAATGAGTTCTACTGAACCCAATTGGTTTTCTCAATGGTGGAGCCAATACGTGTAAACCGAAAGATTTTAAGTGTTTCTGACCATATAATTTACATGTAAAACGACATCAAGCCCATTTATTTTAGATTTAGAAACAGATTTCTTCCG
>CAXKVV010000539.1:0-38588 GCA_964058805.1 Schoenoplectus triqueter
GTGCTCCAGCTCACCGACATGAGGTGACTCAGGATTGTCAGAGATTACTGGTGTGGGGTCAGAGAGTGACATACGGCGAAGAGAGACAGAGTGGTGGGAAGTGAAATTATCACTTGGGGGATGAGAAAGAAGATTGCGGAACTCATCCTCCAGGCGGGACATGGCAAGCTGAATGGATGACTCAGCACGAACCCGGTATGAGGTCGGGAGTGATTCCTCAGAAGAAAGAGAGATTAAGTCATCAACCGCTGCAAGGTACTGTGCTGCCTCTTCGGAGGACTCAAAGAGGGAGGAGACTGAGTTTACTGAGGAATCCCACATGAGTATCTATATCAGGAAAAACACAAAATAATGAATGCATATGCAGATAATGCATCAGCTATTTGAAAATTATATCCACAGTGCGGACTTGGGACGGTGCCCCATACTACTATGACAGTGTTTAAATGACATCATAAATATATTTAATTTTTGTGCAATTATTCCCATTACTCTATGTAAAAGGCTCTTGCTGTGGGAGTTCTAATTATAACAAAGGGTGAAGGAACAACCACAAGAGCCCAAGACTACACAAATGCACCTCCCTAACGGATCACATATTATTCAAACTCATTCCAAATTTTAGTGATTATGCTGTATGTCACCTGCAATGGTACAGGCTGATAGAGTAAATGTTGACCGGCAGCAAAAGAAGAAAGTGGGAAATCTTGATCACCATGCAGTATAAGCTGATACTGGCATGTGTATATCAGTACAGATTTGCAGCATTGCGTTCAGTATTTGCAGTGGTAAATGGCATGTTAAGTAGAAAAGAAGGACCCAAGCCTAGGAAATGGAAGTGGAAAAAAGACATTTGCTAACTTCAAAAGAGGATTTTTCATATGTCAATTTTACTTTGCAGGAGTTTAACCAGAAATAACCTGAATGTTTTGCTTAAATTAGCATAAACAGCTAGACATAGCAACCATAAAGAAAAACTTTCTCAACACAAAGAAAAAATGGATTGGGAAGGGGCAAACAGCCAAATGCTTGCATAAAGTTAAAAATAGGAACCATGATTTCTTCTTTATGGGTTAACGACAAAAAAGAATCCACATCAAAAATGGAAAACGAGATTACTGCTTCAGCTCTGACTTTATCACCGGAAATATCATCACTCCTCTCCCAAATTCAAGTGCATGCCTAATTCGTATGCAAACTCGTATATTACGTTGCAAAACATCCAGATAAAGGGGGCAAAAATAGGAACCCATTCCAGATAGACCCGCCATTAAAAAAAATACTAGAGTAACAAGGTATCTGACGAACTTACCAGTTTATCGGCCATTACAAGTTTAACACGATCCTCCTCCGAGATCCCATCTCTATCCACTCGTTGATCGTTGACCTCTTGCACGGTCGTCAGAGGTGACTGTTGATATCCCTTCGATGGCGATCCCGACCGCTCCTGCGTCGGATCTCCCCCGATCGTCGGAGTTCCCTCCCCGGAAGTACCCGGGCGATCATCTCCGGAGGCACGACCAGAGGCGGGAGGAAAGAGATCGGAGAAGCGATCGTCGAAGCCAGACAAGATCCTTATCATGTCATCCGCCGCGTTCTTCGAAGTAGCTAGTGTCCGTACGATGTGCTGTGCGGTTAATCGCACCTTCTCGTCCGCTGCGGCCATTACTGTCGAGTGAGGTGAGGCACGATAATAGGCCGGGTGTTAGGGTTTGGTAGGAGTCTAGGAGAGTTAGAGAGATGATGACTTGAATTGAATCGAAAGGGGACGAAGGAAGAAGAGGAGAGCTGGAGACGGAGACGGAGACTTAGGCGAGGACATCTGCGATCTGAATTTGTGATATTTTAATATTTTAAAGTTTTTATCCTTTTTCTTTTTCTTTTTTTTCCTGGATGTGAATGAATTAAAGAAGAAATCAACGAGTGAACAAACTTAATGTCCTCTCGCTTGACGTTTGATTTGATTTCTTTGACTTGACTGGCCTCGTCGACAAATATATGATCGGGCAGAGTTATGACTTATGGGTTATGACATACGGTCAGTGACGAATGTAGAGGTTGCAATATTTGCGGGGAGATGAATTCTGAGTACATGTTTTTATTTACGTATTTTTGTTAACTATATTTATTTATTTATTAAGACCACTCAAAGTGTTAACTAGTAAGGGTTGAAATTTTCTACAGATTCTTATAGAAAAATATAAAATTTTGTAATGAGTGGGGATCACTTGACAATATTAACAATAGATTCTAGAATAAATACAAAAAATTAATTAATTTTTTTTATAGAAATGTTATTTTACTTATAAATTGATAGTACTTTAAATTTTATGTAATTTCATTATCATTTGATAGTTCATCAAAAACTGTTAATTTATAAGTGTTGCAAATTGTATAAAATTTTGTTAATCTTTAATAAACTATCAAACAATAATGAAATTATATGAAATTTAAAACACTGTCAATCTATAAGTAAAATAACATATCTATAAAGTTTTTTCTATTTTTAAAATTTTTTGATATTTATTCTAGAGTCCATTGTCAAGTGAAACCCACAATTTTGTAATTAACAACAGTATATTGTAATTGATAAATAAATAATTACGATCAACAAATATGTGTCTGGAAAAGAGCAAAACAGATATGTCTGAACACGTAACGTTTTCCTTTCATTTTTATGATATTCAGTTGCATTTTATTTACTTTTACACACTGTTAATCTACTACAAACTTTTTATTTGTATTTTTGTCAATTTTCAAAATTTCATACATGCATATATATATATATATATATATATATATAGAGTACTAAATAATTTTTTTATTTGTTATTTTATAAAATAATAAACTTGAATTTTACAAGTTTCTTTTAAATTGTGTGTAGGATCCTAAGAAAATTTGAATAACAATTAAGCTGTATGCTGAAAGTAGTTGGAAAAAGTCTTGAAAGACTTAGAATCATATAATATAAAGTTATGATCAAAGGCGGATCTTAGAAGGGACCAACGCTCCGACCCCCCAATTTTTTTGAAAATTGGTGTACTTGTCAAAGATTTATAATATTTTATAGTGTATTTATGATAATTTTGTTATTTTAGCTCTTCCCCTCCAAATTTGAGATATAGTGTCTAATATGTATATAAATTATTTTAGTCCTCCGGACTTTGGGTTCAAGTTCCGCGACTGGTTATGATTTTTTAACTTTGAGTTTATGTGATAAAATAGCACGGAAATATTTTCTGCGCATTAAAATATTATAATGATTCACCAATCGTTAGAACGGTTTACCTTTTCTACTAAAATATTTTCTAAGACAGAAAGTATACATTTTTATCAAAGGCCACTATTATTTGATGGTTGAAAATCGTTGAATGATTTGAGCCGTTACAACGATTCACCAAGATGTTATTACGATTCAGTACCAAAGACAGACTTGTCAAAGCTCAAAAACTATTGATCAACACAATTAAAATGTTATAACAATTAACGTTTCTTGGGGACTGATAAATGTATTCTAGTAGTTTATAATGAAAATAAATTCCTAAGCGTTATAACGGTTTAAAATCATTGGTAAGGACTTCCTGAGCTTAGAAGTTATCTGCCTAACTTTTGGTGTTCTATATAAGAGGACTCCTTCAAAATTGATTCTTATTTTTTAACTCCCACAATCTTAAACATATTCTTTAAGCAGTGAAAAAGAATCCAAAGAACACTAAATTTTTTTTTCTTGCAAATAGAATTAAGAAACTTTAAGTTATTGAATCATAGTCAAATTCATAGCTAAAGACTTGTCATTTTGAGCTAGTGTGCTCTTCTTTTCTTAGAGCTTTTATGCTCACTTTTGTTGGAGTTTATTACTCATTTTTCTGAGTCTTCAACACACATTTCTTTTGTTCTTTGTTTGGCTTGTGTCTACTATTTTGCTAGTTGTGTAAAGAAGTCAAATCCATAATATTATTATAGACACTTTCATCATATTAGCAGACAACTTATTCGTTGAATGGACCTTCTTAATTCTTAATTAAGTACTTTGTACATAGAAAAATAAAAGCACTGAAGGGTTGTTCAAATTTCTGATATAAAATAATTATAAAAGGAATAAAATAAAGAATCTTGAAAAGATATGGCATAGACGCATATGTAGGGGAGTCAATGGGTCAGGTCGGGTCGGCTCATATTATTTTATTATTATTTTTTATCCGACCCGATTAAATTCGGGTTAAATTTTTTTGATCCATACCCGACCCGACGGGTCACGGGTCGACCCAATCTGACCCGTGTAAAATAATTAAATATTTATTAATTATTTTATATAATTTTAAGTAATAAAATATTAATTAATTAATAATTAATCTTAATTAATGTATAATTAGTGTATATTTAAGGTTTAATTAGTACTAAATCATAAAATTACTTCAAAAAACATAATTAATCAGGTCGGGTCGGGTTGATCTAAATCTGATTTGGGTTAAAAAAATCAAAGCTATACCGAATCCATTTATCTTCAGGTCATGTCGGGTCAGATCGGGTTTGAGTCGGGTCGGGTTAACCCGACGGATCGGATCAAAAATTGACACCCCTACATATATGGCAAGCCGTACAGTGGCGTCACCAGATGGCTTCAATTTTATTGATGTATATATCGTTTGTTTTTTCTAATTTTCAAAGAAATAACAATATGTGAAACTGTACTTGCAAAGATGCACAAGGCTTATTTTGTGAGGATGGGAAAGGTTGAATGACACAGATATTAGCAAGATGCAATGTCTAAAATCAGAACAACAAGAACATTAGGATGGAGCAAAAATTACTAATGGCTATAGAAAAGGAATGATCATGCCTACCTCTAGCAAACAACTTTGAGCTATTGCAGCTATTGAAGCAAACGTGATATCTTCACGACTGTGAAGATAAAAATCAACCAACATTGAGAGCTTTACAGACTTCAACATTGAATTAAAACGAAAAGGTTACTTCATATACCACCACTTGAAACAAATTAATTACACTAATATATTGATTTAAGCTTCATATAGATGTTTAAGAGTTTGTCCCCAGGTTCAAATACAAAACAAAAATTTAGAATTATTTCGTATCATGCCCCTTCTCTTGAAAATATTAAAAGAAAATAATAAAATAAAAATAATTTCTAAAGCATTATTTTGCACAACTAATATTCCATATCAGAGATCAAACATAATAAATCATCATTTTATGAATTTAAATTTGAAGATTGCAAGGAAGCAACCAGGATCTAAGAGTAAAGAAAATATAAGCAAAAATTGACATTAATGGATAAGTTTACCTTAGATTGAAGATATTAAAGCCAAGACCAAGTATATCGATCCATTTTTTGGAATTATTGCAAGAAAAATAACATAAATTAGAGAATGTCAAAGGTATGATTTAATTGTATCAGACACAAATTAAATCAGTATAATAACCTAATCGGGTTTGGGTCGGACGGGTCAGGTCGGATGGATCGGGTAAGTTTGATTAGAGGTGGCAGAACCCGACCCGACCCGAAAAACCCGCCCGAACTTGAACCCGAACTGAATCCGACCCGACCTAATTTTTTAAGAAAGTCAAACTGATCCGACCCGACCCGAACTCGACCCGACCCGACCCGACCCGAGACAGGGGATCAATGGACGTGATCACATACGTTTGATCAATCAAAAATAAATATTATCCGTCTAATTGAGGGATAAAATGGGTATAATAAAAAATACCATGACAAAAAATGAACTCTCCAATTCTTAGATGCTTTATATAATAATATTGATATAGAAGATATAGATGTGTGCTACTGTTTGGTTTGTGCTTTGGTAAATGTAAGATTGTTCATTGTATTTGTGTTTAGTAATCATATTTTATAGTTATCTAAATTTCTTATCTTACATTCCATGTTAATTATTCTTGAATTTCTTAACTAAAGTAGGGATGTAAATGGATCAGATACGGTTAGATAGTGGTTGAAATTGATAAATTAAGAAATATTATTGTAGAATTTTAAAGAAGATACGATATGTTAACGGAATTCGATTATGAAACTTACATCTACGAGTCTCGTCCTACAAACGGGATGCTACTTTATTGATAAAAAATATTTTACAATTAAAAGTTTTAACTCCTTCACAACACAAACGTAAGAAGACTAAAAATAAACTAACAAAATAAAGAACAACAATGAGTACTCAAGGCTAAAAAAAGTAAGCTAAAAGCTAAAAGAAAAATTAAGTCAAAACTCAAAGATTTTGTCAAAACTCAAACAATTAAAAGTTTTAACTAAATAATTTTGAGTTTTGACTTAATTTTTCTTTTAGCTTTTAGCTTATTTTTTTTAGCCTTGAGTGCTCATTGTTGTTCTTTATTTTGTTAGTTTATTTTTAGTCTTCTTACGTTTGTATTGTGAAGAAGTTAAAACTTTTAATTGTAAAATATTTTTTGTCAATAAAGTAGCATCCCGTTTGTAGGATGAGACTCGTTGATGTAAGTTTCATAACCGAATTCCGTTAACATATTGTATCTTCTTTAAAATTCTACAATAATATTTCTTAATTTATCAATTTCAACCACTATCTAACCGTATCTGATCCATTTACATCCCTACTTTAGTTAAGAAATTCAAGAATAATTAACATGGAATGTAAGATAAGAAATTTAGATAACTATAAAATATGATTACTAAACACAAATACAATGAACAATCTTACATTTACCAAAGCACAAACCAAACAGTAGCACACATCTATATCTTCTATATCTATATTATTATATAAAGTATCTAAGAATTGGAGAGTTCATTTTTTATCATGGTATTTTTTTATTATACCCATTTTATCCCTCAATTAGATGAATAATATTTATTTTTAATTGATCGAACATATGTGATCACGTCCATTGATCCCCTGTTTCCCTCCATTTCTTTCCCATATATACTATTATTTCCATAAAAACTAATGGTGATAATATATGTTAGAATAATTACTTTTTTGTCATAAAAACTATGAATCATTAACTCATATTGTGCAAAAATCTCATCCAAAATTAAATATAGTTTTTATTATAGGTTTTCTCTATAATTTGATGAATTTATAATTTAATATTAGATAAATGTAAATTTTTTTATCTTATAATATTTTAATGTTTAAATAAAAAAATCAGCTACAACGCACGAATATATAACTAATTATCATATAAAGTAGCTAAGAAATGATCTATTTCTTGTCATGGTAATATATTTTTAAAATACTAAAAATACCCTAAATCGGATCGGGTGATATGTGTTAACTTTGCTTGATCACAGGTAGATTATCGCGTCTTAATTCCTCCTCCTCTTCGTTTTTTTCTGAGCAAAAAAATAGTCAATTGCGCTCTGTCGCTAACCTAAATTTCTTCCCGTCGTTTACCTATTTGGATTGTCTCCTCCCTACAATCTCCATCATCGTAGCCATGACCCCTTTCTGCCACGAACCCCTAAAATACGCTCAATATTGCCTCCGCTGCACTTGGGCTTCGCAAGAAAGACCGATACATTGATGGGTGGTTAGATCTCAGTCACGAGCAATTCCAGAGCTTCAAAACCTCTCCCTTAAAAGATAACCTTCTTTCCTTTCAGGACTGTGAGTTTCAATTATTTTTTGTTCTTGTGTTTCTAACTGCCTCCAAATTTTCTTTTAACTTTAAGCCCCTTTTTTACTGATACTTTTGGGTTATTTACAAATTTCAGCAATAGAAGTGGGTTAACCAGTTGCCAAACTAATTCCTCTAAAGCACAGAGAGTTAACTTGATTTCAAAGTTTCATTCTTTATGAAGAGCTCGATGAGACATTTCTATAAACAGATTATACAATTTGTAGAGAGTGGTCTAGACAAAAAAAAAAGGAGATTTCCAGTATGATTAAACTGGATGAGAGGGGTACTTGGGGTGCGATTAGAGGGGGGACAAATTGATTGGATTTTTGATAGGCATGGGAGATTACCATGCCTTTTTATATAGCACATAAGGAGAATCAATTTTAACGATGAGACATTTCTTAAAGAAGTTTATTCATTGTGTCAAAAGTCCATTCTAAAAGAGGAAAAGTCTATATCTGTAAGAGATGATAGTGCTTGTTTGAGAATTGAACAAAAAAGAGATAACATTTGATCAAGCATTTGGAGAGAGACATGATAATGGCAATATAATACCTTTGAATCATGTACATGAAGAGGTGAGTTATAGTGATGAATGTTCTCCTGGGAAATTTGATATACCATGTGAGCAGAGTTATAATATACTAAAGAATAAAGAAAATAGATTAGATTTGTCAAAGAGACATGTATCATTAAACAAGAAGCAAATAGAGGCTGCTTGCAAGGAAGATTCAATTCCTCTTATGATTGTAGCAAGATCGGGGAGTGGAAAGGTGCTTGACCCTTTTGAATGTTTAAATGCTAAATCTTTTCTATATTCTACTTTTTATTGCTTTCGTGTGATTCTATTTTTTTTTATTCCATGCATTGAAGACTTCTACCTTGGTTGGTCGCATGCAGACACTGCTCAGTGAGGTAATATTTTTAAAGTGTCCACTTTTATTATTTTGAATTTGAAAATTTTACATATTGCACAATTTTATAACTTGCACAATTTACATATTTTGATCTTTTACAACTACCGCAGCTTCAGAGATGAGAACGGATCACAAAATTGTCGAATTTTCCATGTGAATTGAGATCGCTTAACTGATACTCTCTCTATCTCTCTTTTTCTTTCTAATTTTCATCCCTTCCATTATGCATATTCTCATTTTAGTAATTTTTAACACATTTTTTTTTTCTGCAGTACATAGCCAACCCCAAACAAAAGTTCGGTGCCAAAGCTTACTCTCTTTTTTGGAGTCACTAAAAGTTTGTGTTTCTTTTATTGATTTACTGATTTATAAATTAATTTTGGATTTAAATTATTCATGTGCCATGATTGATCCAGTCTACTAATAATTTATGGTTTTGGTTAAATATTAAATATATTCATTGCTTTGACTATTTGTGTAGGTGAATTTACAAGCAACTCTTAGTTCTGTGAACACTACTAGAATATGAAATAAATTGGTGGGTAGACAAAAATAAATCAGTGGGTCTCAAAGGTTTCAACGAAAAAAAAAGAGTCAACGGTTGCTTTGTAAAAATGGAGGGTGAGCCCACGTTAATGATAGTCACAGAAATAAAATTAACTTTTCACGGCAAAAAAATTTATTTACCCACCAAGTTTTGCGCCTTCCACGTGTCCTCTACCCAAATTTTGCACTGCAACCTATTGTTTGATTTTCAACGGATGAGTCCAAATACATCCTCGCGCTGCTCAACCCCGAAAAGACGAAAACCCTAGTATCATTTCTTCTCCTCCTCCCCTCTTGTGCAAGCGGCTCCGATCAACCCCACTCCTTCCTTCTTTCCCCACACGACAGCCACCCGATCCTCCCCCTCTTTCGTTCTTCATTCGCCACACCACATAAAGTTAGTACAATGTGCCCGCCTTTCTTAACCACGAAAATGTGCTTCCTATTACTCTCTTTCTTTTCTTTCTGGTGAGAGGTCAACCCCTGTTAGCGCTATTGGCTTATCTTGTTCAGCGGCAGAGATCATCGCTTCTGTGTGTTATTTGACATAGCTTATGGTACTTGAAACCCTTACCTATTTCTCTTTCTTTCTTTGTGCAGCTCCGTGGACATAGAAAATTGACCTTATTATCTATTGTTCATCACAGGTCATCACCTCAATTAAGAATAATTTAATTGATTTAGAGATCTGGTAAGTACTTAATTGATTTGTTATTTCTATTTGCACCATTGCACAATGAATAATGGCCTCAATATGTACCAAAGTAATTGAAATTAACCTAAGTGCTGTCAATTTCACAACATTTTAACTTTCTTAATAAATTAAATATCCAAAAATTAAAATCATATAATTATTTCTTCAATTTCTTTGTGGTGTAAGAACTGATATCATTACGGGTCTCTTTTTGTTCATCTTCCATGATTATTTGACTCATGGTTGCCTTCTCCTCTTCCCTCGGCATCCTAGGTTTTGAAGAAATGCGAAGGCTAAATAAAGATATCTCATGGGGCTCTTTCTGGCTTGAAAAGGTTTTTAGAATCTTAAATTAGTCATTTTTTCATATATGTTGAATGCTTTCTGTTTTGCAACAATATCAGAACAGGAAAAACTCAACTGGCCCAAAATATTATTCTCAGATTGTGAGAAAGGGATAATCTGTGTTATAAGATAAACAACTGGAAGCTAGGTATTTGATGAGTTTCTTAGATGTAAATTCTTCAATTCCTTATATTTCAATCAAAATATATCGATAATGTCTTTAGGACGAGATGCTCATAAGCCATGCCTTATATGAATTGCCACTTCATGTTGTCAGGATGCACATTATCAAGCTAGAACCATACTTCTGGCTTTAGTTTGTGCAAAAGAGATAGTAGGTTTTACGAAATTAAGGCAATATTAACCTCAAATTTAATCTTTTTTAGATGGAGTGAAATATCAGTACTTGGGTTTGTGGGCATTGGCATCGATACTGTGCACACCATAACTTCTATTGGGGTTGGTTTATGGTCAATGTACAATCTTCTGATGTGGGATTTGTGCTCTTATTTGTATTTGCCAATCAAATAATTGTGAATTTTTCATGTTATGGTTCTCAAATTGCATAAGTTTGCAAGGAGTAAACTAAAACATTAAGTTATCTTTTGTTATAGATGCACTAGAGGGGATCAATTTGCCATGAGGACCTGACTTTGGTAAATTTTATGGTACTTCAGATTTGTAATATTTTGGTCTTTTTCAGATTGTTGTAAGCTTCTCTTAGTATGTTTTAATCTGACAATACTCTCTTTATTTTAAGGTTTTGTGCTTTGCTCACCAACCCATTCGGACCTCATTTAACTCCAGTTCTAAACATTCAATTTGTTTCTTGTTAAAAACCCAAACTATGAACACAATTTAAATTATTTCACATTGTATTCAGATGCATAATTTCAAAGATCATTCTTGGAGTCATACATACAGGTAAGACACTACCTACAACTGTAAATACATGAAGAATATAAATTATCTAATTATTATTTTTTATAGCTTTAGGAGATATCTTATTCAGAAGTTGTCTGACTGTTACTTATTTTCCCTAGTTTTAGAGTATAGATTGTTACTGGCATTGTAAGGTACAAATCTATTTCATCCTTGATTTTGGATTGGATTTCATTTTTTGACTACTCCAATTTATGTTTGTTATTGCTGGTTGAAATTCCAATATAATATTTTCAGTTTTTTCATTTTATAAAATAGGTATCAAGCAACTTTATATTTACGGTTGTTGAATATCCAAAGTAATGGTATTTAGAAGTATATTGAAAAATACATGATTATTTATTGTTTCTATTTATAGCACAATAGATGAAGGACTCAATGTTGTACAAACTACAAAGTACTTGGGATTTTAATATAAATTTTCTCAATTCACAACATTCAACTCTTTTGACAAATTGATGCACCAAAACTCCATAATTATATTCATCTATTGTAGGTATGCGTTTCTTTTAGAGTTCGGATCTCATTTTTAGGAACCACTAGTGTAATCGCTCATTAGAATATTCTCTAGGAGGTTATACTAATTGAAGATAGACTAATCCTGGTAATAATAAATTATTGTAAGGGATTTTGAAAATTAACATTTGAAAGGTGAATGGTCGGTGCATGTATTTGGATTTATTGTTGCTTTGAAAAATAAATTCTATGTTAATGTTTATAATTTGTATGGTGTATTGTTATGAATTGGATATGATAATGATAATAATATAAAATTTTTTATTTTTCTACTTGTATATTGTTTACAATTTTTTTGGTTGTGGATATTTTCTTTATTTTCACATAATTTAACTAATTTAATATTAGTTAGATGAAACTTAATAGGTATGGCACATATTTATATAAGTGATTGAGCATTTCCGTTGGTATGTCTATATGTGGGCTGGCCTACAAATAATAGTTAAAAGCACCCACTGAACTAGTCTGGACGTTGGTCAGAGGAAAAACCATACACGTGAGGGCAAGCCCACGAATTTGATACATGATTACACACCCAAATAATTAAATTCGACGACCCCACAAATTTGCTTATTATTTCCGTGGAGTTTTGTTGGGAGGATGTTAATGTGTGAGAAACCCCTCCAAATAACCCATTTCCGTGACTTACACACCAAACAAGCCTCTTTTTTACCCACAAATATAATTCATTTTCTAGTAGTGGAAATATTGTAAAGGGAATATGACATTTTAATACATGAATTTACTTTTACAGGAAAGTCCTCTATGCTCTGAACAGTTATTTGCTAGGGAAGCACTACAGCATGGAAGATGTGTGGTCAGGTCAAAAAACCTTATTATAAGTGCTTATAAATTTATATCAATGCTAATTTGCGATGATGTCATCATTGTCGATTTGCAATTGGAAAATATTTTATGTTAAGTTGTGTTCTTGCTTGTTCTAATTTGTCTATAATTACCTCCTTTATTTATTCAACTAAACCAAAGCCTCGCTATAAATGAAAAAAGTTTAATGTGAATTTCTCTAAAATTGTCATTGTACATTAGTAAGTTCCTAACTTTAATCAATTTCCGTCGAAAGTTTTTAAAAACAAGAATAACCTATGAGCCGAGTAGCGAGCATCTTTTCATAAAAATTTAAACCAATAACTGTTTTACTACTTCAATGTATTGTCTACTACTATATTAATTAACAACTATTGGGCCTAATTTATTTCTATTAAATTAGGCTTCTTTTTTGTTGCTTCAGTGACTTTTTATTTTTATTATTTTTCTTATTTCTAATCCAGCTTAGTGGGCAGTCTTTTCAGTTTTCACTTTTGTTATAATTATGTATTTTATATCACTTCATGAGCTATTAAGAAATACCTTAATTGATAGAAATTATGATATGTTACTTAGGAATTAATCAATGTTTATATACTGCTATTTGTCATTATTTTCTGTTTTTAAATTGTAATGCTTGTCGGCGCTTTCTCTACTCACATAGTGATGACATCAAGACACCTATGTGGTCTCACGCATCAATATGCCTTGGCAGCTTTTTATGAATTTCTCCTTTGCTTAAAATTTTCTACATTTCTGTTTTATTTGAATTTTGTGAAATTTTATTTTATTTTTTCTTCTTATTTTTAGGGTTTCATCGACAGAATTTACACCATCCACTTGGCGATGCCAAATAAGGTGTCGGTGTGGCCTCTCTCATTGGTGTGTTGTTTACTCCATTATTAAGTGATTTATTACTCCATTATATTTTACAATATATCTGAACCGTTGTTGATTGTAGGATGGCAAGGTTTCTTTTTGATTTATTATTTATCTCTGTCCATCCGTATTTTACAAAGAGGTCTATAGTTTTTTTTTATTGTCAAGTCTGAACTTTTTTTTATATTGAGTGTTGTATTCATCAATTTTTAGCAGATTGGAATTTTTTGATATAAATTAAGATATCTGATTGTCTTCTACAATCTTTATTATACTATATACAAAAATGCTAAACAATGCGTGAAATCATTATTATATCTTGCAAGGAGAAATCATTATCGAATTAACGGGTTTCCTTATATACCTATGGCGAATAGATGTTCAGGAGAATCCAATTGTGGGATGGCTCCTCTGAAACAATTTTATTACGTCCATATTTGCAATATAATCGTAGCATTATTCTTAAGCACATTGCAATATGAATTTCCAAATTAAATCGGTAGTCCATTTACTTTAAGGTATTAATGCTTGATCCTTCATATTGTATAGGTTCACAAAAAGTAGAGTGTACGGTCGTGTGCAATGCCACATAAACTACTACTCTATTGCGCACATAAACTACTACTCTTATAGGGTGTGTTTGGATGGTGAAAGGATTAGTACTGTTTTGGTTAGTAATTGAGAATAGTGTGAGGTTAGTGATATCTCGGGAAATGTGAGAATAATGTTATTTTTTACTATTTTGGATTAGTAAAATGTTATTTGGATGGTAACTTGAGAACAGTAGAGGGAATAGTTAAATTAATTAATTATTTTTTAGTATTTTATTTAATAATAATTATTATCTAATACCTCTCCATACTAATATAAAAGAAAAAAATAATTTCTTATTATTTTCACTACCCTCATGGACGCTAATCCGCTAACCCAACGTTTTCTATGAGTTAACAGATTAGCATTGTTCTGCTGGTATTCTCGATTTCAATTTTGTGTTTGAATGAATGTTAATCCGAGAACAGTACTATTATTCCCATAACAGCACCCATAGTAAGAACGATTATTAATGAACGGTGAGACCACTATTCTCAAAATAAAGAAAATATTGCTCATAATCGACGAGAGTACTACTTGCTGAATTTTTTAATGCAATTTTATTTTTTTATTATACAATGCATCAGTGCTGGCGGGAGATGTATTATATATTTTATATTCTAAAATTATTATATATATATATATAGAGTAATGCTATGGTGCTTCGCGAAGCAAAAAATCTTTTATGCTTCGCGTCCGTATCTCGAATTTAAAAGTTCAAACGGCCGATCCAAACCGTTGAACATCATCTTCATATTGAAATATCCTTGGAGATCAAATTTTATATTTTTTTGAATTTTTTTGATATTTTTTAGATGGGTACAAAGTTTGTTGATCTAAAGATTTCTGCACCATCCAAAATAAGCGATTTTGTACCCATCTAAAAAATATCAAAAAAATTCAAAAAAATATAAAATTTGATCTCCAAGGATATTTCAATATGAAGATGATGCTCAACGGTTTGGATCGGCCATTTGAACTTTTAAATTCGAGATACGGACGCGAAGCACAATTTTTTTTTTTACTTCGCGAAGCACCATAGCATTACTCTATATATATATATATATATATATATATATATATATTCATAAAATCTAAAATTTTGAATTAATAAAGATAGCCGCTGCAATGCGCGGTACCCAACTAGTGGAATGTAAAATACAAAGAGAGAAGGAAAAATTGAAGGCTGCCGCTGGATAAATTCGTCAAAGCACTATGTAAAGTTACAATAACTATTATGTTGCTTTAATTCTATCGAAGTAAATTGTTCTCTAACACCACCTTATTTTATATTAGTTTATGTTACTTCAATATTATTTGGGTGGAGTAAAAAAAAATTGAGGTTTAAATCAATTTTACTATAGCCATCAAATGGGAGATCGTTTATAATATTCGTTATTGTAACATTTTTCATCCGTGATCTAGTGAATTGACAAATGTGTTTGACATATGAGTATGCACGTGTAAATACATGCACATACATATGTTCGTATCTAGACGTGTCAGTACGTGATGTGTTTACATGTCAGATATATCGTGTTCTTAAACGCACGTGTTCATCCTTTGAATAATTTTGACACGATTAAATATACACGTCAAACACAAACACACGTAATACATTTAAAGTCGGGTTTAATACTTCATGATTTTCCTATTATTTATTTTTCTCTTTTCTGATTTTTTACATTTTTTTAAATATATATATTAGATGTGCCATGTGTTTTAAACTTACATATTTAAAATACATAAACACAAATTGACACTATATATTTCGTATTCACACCCACGATACACATATATTGATGTAAACAAATTTGTGGGCTGAAATTAAATTAAATCATTGCAGTTTAAATAGCGGAATACAATGGTCACGGGCTCACAACTCACAAGGCGACCTGTCAACGGGCAATAAAAGGCCCACCTCAGATACTCCCAAAACTAAAAGAATTAAAAGAAGCCCCGTTTAGATACTGTCTGGCATGTATAAATTATAACCGGCCCATTTACAGATCTATTAGGGTTTTACTTTAGGGTTTCGTCTATATAACATCACGCGCCTCTCTCTTTCTATTTCTTTGTCGCCGCCGCATCCTACCGCAAGCTCCCGCCATCACTCCATCCGGACCGCAGCCATGGTTTTCCTCTCCCCATCCCTCCCTTTCTTGATTTCTCGATCGATTTGTTGATCGAAATTTGGGTATTAATTGCCTTTTTTTGTGTGGTTTTATCTAATGGCAGGTGAAGTACTCTAGAGAACCCGTTAACCCCACCAAGTGTAAGATCTCTCACCATCCAGTTCATTTCTCTGTTACATTTGATTGAATATGCGGCTTCTCCTATCCAATGCGATCAGATAATCATTTTGTAATTCATCGTGCCATAATTTGGGCATTGCAGCTTTTTACTGATTTATATTTATATATTTTTCTCCCGTATCTTGCAGCCGCCAAGGCTATGGGCCGTGACTTGAGGGTCCACTTCAAGGTTAGTTTTTCAAAAACCTTTTCACTTCTTTACTTGTTGTAAACACATGAGATCAAATTACTGTCAGAGGTAGTGTATCTTGTTGATTGTGTCCCGCTTTAGTTTATGTACTTAATTAATTAATAAGGTCCGCAGTAAAATGAGATGAGATCCAGGTTTTATGCGGCTGACCAGTTAATTTATGATTTGAATTGTGCACCAGTTTGGTTATTAAATGTTTATGTCATTATAGAGCCTGGTAATCTGTTTTAAGACCACTGTTCAATAAAATAATTGTTCCTTCTGGTCTGTCAGTGTAGTCTTGTTTGTTTGTTCATCTGTTTTGTGTGCTTTGGTGTGAAACCTAGTTTTGACGAAGGGTTGCCTGGTTTCAGCTGATTTTTTCCATACTGCATTTAGAAAACTCAATTATATGGGTTAGATAAATTTAATTCATGAGATATGTAACAAACCTATCGTGACATTATTGTATATATAGTAATTAATTTCTGTATAGTTGAAAGTTGTATATGATTTTAGTATATTGAATCCATAATTTTTATTTCCTAGTTTCAACAAGGTGTAACCTAAAGTATAAAAGCAGGGTGTTGTTGTTTTCTTTACTGAACAGTGCTCTCGTAAACTTTAGGGAAAATAATTCGATGTTATTGGGTGAACCATTTGGACAAAACAATGTTATTTGGTTCAGTAAACAGCGATACATTTCTTTTTTTGTTATAAGAATTTGAGTAAAATCTGTAAACTGGTATTTTTATTGAGTTGTTGATTGCAGTTTCCATATTAGGTCCAAATGTTCTGTTTCTTCTGTATAACTATAATCTGGTTTAGGAAGTCCATTGTTTCTGGTATTTTTTAAATTCACTGTAGGGTTATACAATTGTTAATTATATTTAGATTAAAATGCTAATATCGGTTTGTTAAAATTTTAGTATGGAATATTTAATTGCATGTTTGGTTAGGTAATTGTAACCTAAGGAAAAAAGCAGGGCTCTGTTTATTGTCAATGGGCAGAGCTCTCGTCAAGCTTTAGGGAAAGAAAATCAAAGTTATTGGGTGAACCTTTTGGTTAGATTCTTCTATGGCAGAAGGTTCAGTAAACGGTGATACATTTTGTTCGCTTTTATGCATTTTTAGTCAAGAGTTGTTATTGAAGTACTCAATGCCGCCTTGACTGTTGCTACTTTTCAGCACTAGTCTTCTGTCAGTTTGCAGGTCCATTGATTTATTCATTTGTGAGCGTACTGTTGCATCAACAATACATACAATTCTAAAAGCTTGTGAATGTTCTCAAATCATCTGACTAGAGGCCTAACAGTGTTCTCTTTTTCTCTCTTTTGAAAAAAGAACACCAGAGAGACAGCATTTTCCATTAGGCGTTTGCCGCTCGGGAAGGCAAAGAGGTATTTGGAGGATGTGATTGCACACAAGCAGGCAATCCCCTTCCGCCGTTTCTGTGGTGGTGTGGGCCGTACCGCACAGGCCAAGAACCGTCACTCCAATGGTCAGGGACGTTGGCCTGCTAAGTCAGCCCGTTTCATCCTTGATTTGCTCAAGAATGCCGAGAGCAATGCTGAGGTCAAGGGGCTTGATGTGGATAACCTGTACATCTCTCACATACAGGTCAATCAGGCCCAGAAGCAGCGCCGCCGCACATACCGTGCTCACGGAAGAATCAATCGTACGATTTCTTTTTCTGTTTGTTCTTATTATTCTGTTAATGAATGTTTTAGATCAATGAATGTAATGAACAATAGTGTTAATATTTGCTGTTTTTATTTATGTATGAAGCATGAGAGTTTTAGTAAATTATCAATTGATTAAAGAATTGGTGGACATTACTTGATTTTCAGCTTACATGTCTTCACCATGCCACATTGAGCTGATCCTTTCAGAGAAGGAAGAGGCTGTCAAAAAGGAGGTATTTTTTTTATATCTTCTCTAACACTACTTATTTCGTTATTATCAAGTGCCTTACAATGTAGATTTATAGCTTTGTACGGATTGCTCTCTTGATTATTCCTTCAATACTTTGATAGATATAATTACTGATGATTTGTTTTATTTCTGTTTTGTAAACAGGCTGAGACTCAGATTGCCCCAAGGAAGGGAAAAACTACTCAAGTTCAAGCAGCTTAAGGTTATAATTTTGAGAGAATCATCTTTTAGTAATTACTGGTTATCTTCTTTTGTTGAGGGACAGCAAAGCAAGTTTTTGTGTGTTTAGATTTTTTTTATTTCAGTTAAACAAGTGTATTACAATGTTTTTATTTGGCGGTACTGCATCATTGACTCATTGTGTTGGTGTTACCGTGAATCATCGTTGCAATATCACTTTAGTTCAATTCTGGACTTTGGTTCCTTGAGGATAGAAAATAATGTCCAATCGTGTTGTTTAAGTTAGACAGAATTCCTTCTATTTGGTGACGATCCGTCATGTAAAAATGATGAGAATTTTCCTGTTGAATTCACAGATTAACACGACAAATTTTTGGAAAATATTAGCCGAAATTAATCGGAAAGAAATAAAAACATCATGATGCGCATGTTAGTTTGCTTAAATCAAGCATACAACGTTTGTCTTCCAAATTAAATGTGGCCTACTAAATAATTACCCAAGTGATAGTTCTAATCTAGCACCAGTTGACAGTATACAGGCTTGTGAAGTGCCGAATAAAACATGTAACAATCACGCTGTATTGTGTTTCCGCAACTTAATCCCACCACGTGCTTATTCTGTGTTTGTTTCACAAGCAATATGAGAGATTAACGAAATTTAAGATAAATTTTATACTGAAGTGTAGACGTATCTATTGTGAGATACTGAGAAGAATCAAAGACCTCAAGTTTATCTTGTATTTGGATCTTGTATATTTATTAATTCCGGGTTCCTCAGAAGTAAGAAAGATTGTAGTTCGCTGATTTAACAACAACCTGGATGTATGTGTGGGGGTTAATGAACCCTATTTTAAAAAGAAAAAAATAACCTGGATGCAATGGGGCTTGACTTGTTTTCTTTTATTAACAGGGTGAATTGTATAATTCTTCTGAAAGTTGTGATTAAAGACTGAAATTAGGTTTGATACTGGCTTGCCGAGGGGAAGAAATATATGGTGCCTGTACAATTAGAGTCATAGTATCAGAATTTTCAGTCTTTTAAATTTGTAAAATGAACTCTCAGTTGTACCTTTTGTACTTTCACGACAAGTAGGTACAATCTCCAGTTCAGCACTTTTTTTTTTCTTTTTTCTTGTGTCTGTAGTTTTCTATACTTGTAACTGTAATCGGCTTATCGCTCTGTGTTATGTTATGTTTCGATGCTTTCGTGCAAGTCAAATTCAGTATATTTTCGAGGAAAAATATGGTAATGATTTAGCACCATGACAATTTCAAAACAAGGGATAAAAATGAGGCTGCTGTCATATTTCATATTTCAAAACATAGGGAAAAAAAAAGGTATGCATCGTATTTAGTGCAACAAACCTCTATTTGATACAGAAAACAAATCAATAAAAATCGGACGGTAATGATTTTTTTCTCTCTAGCTCCTCGTTTACGAAATAAAAGCACTATTGAAAGAGTAGCAAAAATTATATAAATTTTGAATTCATATTGTTCAGAAGCTTGGACATTTGTATTCTTACAGTAACCTTGAAGAATAAGGATTTGAATGCTTGCTTCTAGGAATAAAAGTCTCAATAATGTTTGTACCCAAAGTGTTGGAACAATGCATTTAAATTTCAACGTCAATTTTTTCTATACCGAAATAGAAAAGAAAACAAAATGGACATGACTGAACTAATAAATAAATAGAACTTTTTGCTATTTGTTCTTTGGCACAGTCCGGACTTAATTAGTACCCCATTTAGCAGTGCGGGACTGATAAGTGGATATATAACTTGCAAATTATAACAGAGATTGCATCAAGAAATTGTAACAAAAAAATTGAATATGTTTCTGACTCGCCACATAATCTGGAGGATTGCATCTGCCACATAAGAACTTTTAAATGCTTTTAGTCAAAGAGGGCGTCTATTGCTTCTTACAAACAGACAATTAAGCCACCCCCTCCTCAAAAGAGACGTCTCAAACTATAATTTAGAATTTAGGCCAAACTTCTTGTATCATGCTTATCATTTAATTTGATGTGAATATCTTCCCTGTGAGAAAGATATTTATTACAAGTCAATATAGTGACAATGATCCTGTTTCACACCTTCTCATGTTGTATTCAATTAATAATGTATGCTTCCTTTGTTTCTGGACTTTAAACTATGATTTATGAACTAAGAAAGAAGTTAAAAAGACCAAATAGAAAACGTACACTCATTTATTTCAGGAGAAAATTTATACTTAGTGCCAATGAACTCAGCACTATCTTAATTGAAAATAACGTATCGATCAGCAACTGAAACTACCAGTTGAAAATGTGAAAGTCAAAACTCAAATGGTTAAAGTCTTGCACTCTTGCCAA
Source organism: Schoenoplectus triqueter (assembly GCA_964058805.1). NCBI lineage: Eukaryota > Viridiplantae > Streptophyta > Magnoliopsida > Poales > Cyperaceae > Schoenoplectus > Schoenoplectus triqueter. The sequence continues at coordinate 20,849 of CAXKVV010000539.1, forward strand.
ATTTTAATTCTTAATACATAAAGAAATAAGCTTCCAACCTTTTCAAATATATTATAATATCATCTTTCATCATTATTGATTTTTGTTTAATCTTTTCATCTACTTAAATTCAATGATTTATAAATAATTTTTCTCTCTCCTTATTTAAAGTAACGTGTGTAATATATTTAAGATGAAGCTTAACTTTTAAAATGATCCAACTTTTTTGTATGATCATTTATAGATTATCATATACTTAATTATATTATATATTATAATAATTATTATTATTTTATGCATCTTTAGCATTTAAAAAAATATGTTTAATTTTTAATTTAAAATTTGGTTAAATATATTTATTAAAATATAAATTATTTACTTAAGAACTGTCTATATAGTACTGAAAATGGACAAAACTAATAATATTTTTTTAAATAGAAAAAATATTGATGTATTTCCATTTTCAGTATTGCATAACTGATCATAATTGTAATTAAAATATACACAAACATAACGGATATCTATCATACAAATAAACAACACTTTCTTTGAACAAATTAAATAATGGAAAACTAACATGTAATCGCGAAGAAAGTACATAAACAAGAAAAATGTACATTTGCAGTTTTCAGTGGATGCACCTCCCTCCCTCAAACCTCCATTGGATCTTGCCGAGTTCTCTCTCCCATGGGGGGTGCACTAGGTAACTTCTCCAATCTTCTATAATTCTTTTCAAATCAAATAGCTTGTTCTCTAAGCCGATACAGCATGTCATGTGAACTGTTGCAATCTTGTTCAAATCCCTCCCTAACTGGCAAAACCCGCTGATGTGTGCGGGGTCGAGAAATTTTATTCGGACATCAAATTTTGAAACAATTTCTTTCTTGATTTCATTGAACACGAATTGATCGTGGTTTTTGGGAAATCTCTTTCTTGATTTGTGCCAATAGTCCATGACCTTTATGTTCTTCTTGCATGACTTGAAGTATATGAATCCCGTGTTGGGGTAATTTCCAAGATCATCAGGGTTTCCAAAGTAAAAATCACTCGATGTGGATATGTGTGGTGCTACTGTTATGTGCTCAAACGGGTCCCTAAGCCAGGCGATATCTACATCCTGTACAAAATTGAAATTCCCATCAAATATCTTCTGCTTGCTTTTGAAATTGTAAGAAATTAAAACTGGGCATTAGTTGAAGGCAATACAAGTGTATTTTGTTTTTGTTTTTCAAAAAGTAAAAAGAGGGTGTATAAATAGCTGTGTTGAGGCGTATGTCATTCTAAAAGATGTATCATTTGAAAAGGTGCAATTATACAACTTTCAGCGACGCAATACCAAAATATTTGAAGTATATAATCAAACTATATTTTTGAGGAAAAAAAGAAAAAAAAAATTACCGTGAATAATAAGTTGTAGCCAAGCTCTAATATGCGTTGTTGTAGCTTGAGTTTGCTCCAAACCAAATCAAGGTAAACATTTTTCATGTAACTCTGCGCCTCTGACAAGTCCAGTCCCTCTTGCCTCAGGAAATAACAATAAGGATGCAAGGATTTGCATCTCTGGTACGCCTTTGCATCCAAGGCCACAACGAATATGTGCTTTAGAAATCGCTCGGTGCCTTCTCCGACCCGAAAGCTCTCGAAAAATGAATCTAGAAGGGAGTTCTCTGCGGCCCATGCCTCGTTAACTGAAGTCATGATGATGGTATTATCATCCAAGGCTGCTTTCCTCAACATATCTTGTAGGTGCTGATCACCAGATGTCTGTTTGAAGAAATTTGTCATCATAAACATGCATCTTAATCAGGAAAAAAAAAGATATTTTTGATTTCTTATACTTATTTTTCTGTTGTTGGTGAAGCCTTAAGATACCTTTTTTCTTTTAACTCAATAATCGATTTACTACTTGAGTTATGATATCTGTAATTCCTTCATTTTTCTAGAAAATTAGGTTTACATGCATGGTAATTAATAAATTTGTTTGAGGGTTATGTTTGAAACTTTTAATCTCTAAAACACATGCCTATTTCAGCAAAATTGTCGTTGCTCTGCAATTCTGCATTAACTTGGATAACCATTCCTTTTTGCCATTTTGAATTGTCATCAAGATAAATTAATTTTGCACTTTTTCAAAATTGAGAACACGTAATTCTTCTCACAAGTTGCAATAATCCAATAATCCTTCCTAATTTTCTTTTTATTTTTTTATTTTAACTTCACAAGATCTAACTCATCTTTTGGGAATTGTCCGTAGGCTTTCATTAATAATAAACTCATGTGTTAGTAATAGTATAATTTCATTTGATTACTAAAGGAGATAAAAACCCAACACCGACCTTACCTAACTTGAGTCCGGAAAAATAATAATCTCCAATAGTCGGCATTTGATAGTGACCTTTGAAAGAATGATACAAGTACAAAAAGAGTAAAATAAGTAATAACTAACTATTGAACAAACACAAAGGGACCAAAGACGATGACAGCAAGATGCAAGACTTATTCAACTGCATTGCAAAAAAGTCTATGTCAGTACAAAGAGGTTTAATGTAGATCCGACAATGTATGCGCAACGTGATATCGTAGACTATATTTCAAAGATCAATTGAGATAAAAGACTATATATAATTGTAGTCATGAAATGTTTTGATGGTTTTACTTCCATTTTCCTCAAAGAATTAATTTCCTAAAATAATGGAGGGAAAAAACATAAATTTGGCTAGAGAAAAATGAGTAGCCAGCAATAACAATGGTTTTTATTCTCTTCCATTGGAGAAAAATCTAATTGTCCTTATCAGAATTCTTATCTCTAACATAGACAGGAACAGACCTATCTACAATACAAAAAGAAAGGAATAGAACTTAAATAGCAATGTTTAGGCGTGCTTTGGTAAGAGTTATTCAATTCAAGCTATCTTCTATGCTTAATTTTCCATCCCATTAATGTTCCAGTCCATATTATCAGTTATTCGTCTTTCTTGGTAAATAGCGTTGGAAACTACTAATGGAAATATTTGTTTTGTTGAAAAATCGAAGAAAAGTATTTAGCTCAAAGAGCAATGGAAACCAAGATAAAATATAAAAATGAAAAAAAGAGATAACACTAACCTGATTTGCATGTGACTCTTTCTTGGGAACTCTGTTACCAGCTTCCATGGAAGTCTTGTTGACCTTGTCTCCAAATTTGGCACGGTCTCCAGTTCCAGGAGCATTAAATTGGCGCTTAGTTTTCAATGGAGAATTAGTCGCCCATGGCTGCCTGGTTTTCTGATCTGAGAAAATGAAAACTAAAAAGATGGTGGCAGCTGCTGCACCTAGAACAAATGCCAGTAGTGGGCTTACACCTCCCCTTCCTTTGCTTCCCATCTTTTTGTTGTTGTTTGCTTTATACAGAGCTGAATAGGTGGTTATGAAATGAACATGAGAAACAGAGGAAGGGAAGGACGGAGGCAGGGAGAAGAAAGGAGAGATGGAAGATTGGAAGAATACTACTATTCTGGTATTTAATGGCACAGCATCAATTATTTTTGGAGACTTGATTTTAATATGCACCAACCACGCCAGAAAAGTTTAAAATAATTAAGGCGCCTCAAGTTTTATTGTTTGACCCATGATTTTGGAATAAATGTACGCACATCACCACATGACGGGAGGAAGTATCAACCAATAACATGTTATTCTTACATTCTTATCTCAATATATGTACAATATTTCTATCCTTTTGAATAGTTTACAGTTTAACCACTAAACACTTATGAATCCTGATTGAAATCAAACCGCCGAAATTAATTAGTACTCTTACAATCCTGCTGAATCAAGTGATTTTTTAACTATCTAAAAAATAAAAATTTTGATCCCAACTAAATTTTCATATGAAAATCATTTTAATCGATTCGGATCGATCATTTAGACTTTAAAAATGAAAAACATATCCATTACTTAAATATGCAACCTTACATATTAAAATAAAACCATCAGATATAATCCGCATCATTATGTAAACAGTATGTACAAGAATTAAGAGATAAGAGCTGATGAAATACATTTTTTTTTTAAATTAGCATCAAGAGCTTGTAAAAATCCATTATATATGCGGACACTATCAATACGTTGATTTTTCAAATTCTTAACTTCATCATATCAAAGTAAAAATAAAACTGATTTTTCATGTTCCCGTATTAGAGCGTAATGCAAAGCATTCCAGTAGTTATCATTTTTTGTTTGTTTTTTTTTTTTTTTGCTTTTTTTGAGAAAACAGCAGTTATCTTGATGCATAAATAAAACATCACCGAAGAACCAGACAAATTAATGGCTTTATGCACCAAGTCATAAATTATCCATTTTTCAGGAGCGCTGTTTTATGCATTCATTTTTATTATTAGATCTAGCACATAATTTTTAAAATCATAAAAATTTATAAGTATACATCTATCATGAAAATAATAAGATCAAATATTTTAATTCAAATTTGAATATTAAATTTTTAAATATATACAAAATTGGATATATATCTCTCAACACATTTCAATTTGAATATTAACCTCTCAAAATTTGAAAATTAGATATTTATCCCTCAAAATGTCAAAATCTTAGATATTTATCCATAATTACTATTATCTTAACAGAAATTAAATTATAATTAATTAAAATTATAATAGAACAAAAATACACTTCCTTTCATTCCCGCTATTTGCTTAATTCTACAACAGTGTCTTTAAATAGTCTTGCTCTTTATTTTTTCATGGATTCTATGAGCTCGAGAATGGGTAATCAACAATCTAAAGCACAACCATCAACCTCCCTAAAAAACTGATCGAGTTTCAGCAGTCTCCTTGAGACACATGTGACTGGGTCTTCTAAATCTTAACTGTGAAGAAAGGGCATGTGTTTGTTGAGATTTTTAAATTTGAGAAGTGGAGAAAAATAAAGTTTAAAATTCGTCTTATTCAACTTGATCAGATGATAAAGATAAAAATTAATGTTTCTCAATTTGCTAGTTCTCAGCTAAATTGAGTCGAGTTGTTGACTGATGGAGAGATATTTTTGTCCTTTTATAATTTTAATTAATTGTTAATTTAATTTTTATAAGAATAATAGTAGTATTTATAAATATTCAAAAGTTTGATATTTTGACGGATAAATATCTATTTTTTAAATTTTAAGGGATGAATATTCAAATTGAAATGTGTTGAACGGTATATAACTAATTTTATCTAAAATATAAATTAAAAAATAAATAGATGACATCGAAATCGTATACACTAAAACTAGCAAATTTCTTCTCATATACATATAAAAGCTTAATTATGAAGTGACTCATTCTAGAAATACTAATTCTGCTCATTAATAATTATATATAACTTTATTATCTTATTATGAAATTCCGTCGCAGCCTGTCTTATGTGTGGATTGTGCAACTACATATACCACCTTGGACTTTACAATTTGCAGATAATATTATTGTATTGGTGCAACTAAATGCCTAGAAAGTAAGACATCTCTTTCATTCTTGACAACTTCGCCACTCTCACAGAACATTATATTGTTGCATTCTCCATGCCAGCGTGTCGAGGGGCAATGGTTGGATGACTATAGCACGGTTGATTGTTGGCGATCACAGTACCTGAACGAGGGGCTATCTTTTAGAGCAGGATCAAAAGTTGTATTTTTTTTGTAGGGGAGATCAAAATCTATAAATTTTCTTTAATATATATATATATATATGAGTAAAGCTTTCTTGAGTTTAACTCAAAAAGTACATCAAATCATCTCCAAATTTTAATTTATCATACTCATTAAATTCTTTATATGAAAATCTTATGGGATGCAAAAATTTGGAGTGTTTTGAGTTTTTTAAGTCGTGATTTTTAATTTTTGAAAATCAACTCTAAAAAAATAATAATATATTCAATACTTGAATATCATTTTAAAAAATTAAAAATGGTGACTTAAAAAACTCAAAACAGTCCAAATTTTTGCATCCCATAAGATTTTCATATAAAGAATTTAATGAGCATGATAAATTAAAATTTAAAGACGATTTGATATGCTTTTTGAGTTAAGCTTACGGAAGACATCCGTGAGCTTAAGCTCATGGTATCTTTACTCTCTCTCTCTCTCTCTCTCTATATATATATATAGAATATATATAATTATAAAAAAATAAAATTATTTTGATCGGAGTTAACTAAACCTGTCATAGTGTTCTAAATTAGTATCGTGTTAAAACACGTCGTATCATATATCATGTTGTGTTGTGCCATATTTTTTTATTTTTATATTTTTTGTGTCGTGCCGTGTCATATCTAAAATTGATAGAGAGCAGCACGATAAGAATAAGACACGTCGTGACTATTGTGTCGTGTTTAATCTTGTCATGTCTAATCATGTCGTATACAATCGTGTCATATTTATGTAATATGACGTGTCTTAATCGTACTAAATTATTAAAAAATTCAGAAAATTAAAAAAACAAAAACAAAAATGTAAAATGTAAAAAAATAAAAAAATACCAAAAAATATGGACATTTAATTTAAAACATGAAATTTATAAATTATTCCTCTTTTTTTTTCGAATTTGGGACCATATATGTTAGAAATATAAACTGAGTTACTAACTTATAAATATATTAGTATAATTTAAGAACTAACTTATAAATATATTAGTATAATTTAAGAAAGGAAGCTGATAACCATCTCCAAAGATTTATCCCCAAAATATATCCCCATCTTGACCGACGTGAAGCATTCGCGAGTAAATGCTCTCTCCGATTCAATTTATATCAAAACAATAAGTTCTTTGACAACAACGATTTTATAATATTGTACATTGAAGTGCATTATCCCAAATTTTGTGGTTTGTCCACTTAATCCTAAATTCGAGTGTTGTCGGATATTGATCAATTGGTCCAAAGTCTCCATAACTATTTATATTTATTTGTGGTGTTATTTGTGATAAATAAATCAATTATTATTGGCTTGTACAATTGTATTAGCATTTAATCGTAATAGTTCCACCTTTTGTCTCAAAAAAGAAGATCCCAAGTTTATGATAACGTGTCAATATAATATTCAATAATATGCCTCACTACATATTTAGTTTTTTTTTTCACTTCATAGCTATTTATATCAATTATGTGTGTTACTTATATTTTATAAGTGAATTATTGACATTAATTATGTAAAAACATTAGGGTAAATGTCATATGCATATAATAATTCACTTTGATCTTATTTATATTTCACAAATGAACTATTTACATTAGCTATGTAAACACAATAACTTTCATATACCAATAAAATTGACTAGTGAACTGCTACGCTTTAATTCTAATTATACCAATTTCATGGGCTATTTATATTTTCATAAATGAACTACTTACATTAATTATGTACATATATTATAATAATTAATGATTTAAAATATGAATTTCAATATGTGTGCGGATGGTCATCATATATCTCATATGTGAATTTTCATATAGAGTCTTATGTGCGGATTTTATATCTATAATATAATAAATAAAAGCATTAAATAGTAAAAAAAAGGTTGTCTAGTGGTTTTGGTGCTTATACAATAGCACATTTGTACAAGTTTGAATCTCAATAAATGCATATTATTTTCTGAATTTTGGAGGTATTTTTTGTGACATATACCAAATATTTGGCAAAGTTTGTAGATTTTCTATGATGTATACTGCACACTGGGCCACACAAGTTGCATACTGAGCCAAAATGATATATTAATATCGCATATTATTCTGAGAATGATCAGACCACCGCATACACATATGTAGCTACAATGATCATATTTTAAAATAGTGATAATAACTGTCACATATCAATACACTAATCTCTCAATATGCTCTTTTACTATAATGCTATTTATATAAATTTTATTAATTTATTTATACTAATTCAACTAGTTATTAATAATTATTATATCAATATTTACTTCATGATGTTATTTGTAGTGCTTTTAACATCGTATGACATATTTTATGCTTAAATATTTTTTCTATTTATATTTTATATGATGTTCCTTAATATCTAATGTAGAATGACATGCATTGAGTTATTTAAAATAATTTATTAAAGCCAAAGACATGATCTTTGAATGTGATCCATTTATACATATTTCTATCTATTTAGATATATCATAAACTTTTATAAATGATATGCAATACCTTTTAAGATATTTATAGTTGTTAAATATACTATTTATACTGAATTTTACTAGTTATTAGTGACAATAAGAAAATTGAATTATATAATTTATATTATATTTGCATATAAATTAATTAAAACTAAATAGAAGCAAATAGAACATAATCAGTTATGAAGAAAAATAATAAAATGCCAAGATGATTTTTTTAATCATGTTTGTTCAGAAAAAGATCTTTCATCCAACATGAAAAGGCTATTTTCTGCTTGAAAAAAATTAAAGTAGCAAATAGCTGTAAAATGAATGTAAATATTTATGTGCAATATTTTTCGATCTCAAATCCAAATTCAGTAAAAGCACGAAAGATAAATAATCATGAACTAAAAATATTAGAGCAAAGTAAATTAAAATATGACTAAAACTAATATAAAGTAAAAAAAGACTAGAAATATACGAAAAAAATCCATATGGAAGTAAAAACGATCATATATGATATCATAATAAGCATATTGAATGAATATCTTGCATTGACTTTGATTTTTGATAAGTATTAGGACTTTTATTTTGAATAATATTCAACAAAATAAAAGAAAATTTGTCAGAAAAAAGATAATGAAAGCCACACATTCTAGTGAGAAAAAGAAGAGGAAATAGGGAGCAGTAATTGCTTTGTGTGGATGCGCAATCATAATCATAGGGAGAAAGAATGAAAATAGAGATTGGTAATTGTATGTGTCTATTGCCTTGATAACTTCTTCAAAGAAAAATGTGCGATACTTATAAAATTTTATCTTTTCGTTTCATCAATGGAGAGACGCTTTATGTTTTAAATTCAGTTACTATAAGTGGAAAGTGTTAACTAAAATAGCGGAACAAAAAATAGAAAGTTTCGTTTGGGGACGGAGACTGGGGATGAAATATTGGGGATAAATATATTTATCCTTTAAGAAATTAAAATCTAAATATTAAAATTAAAATTAAAATTAAAATTTATACCTCTGTCCTTAAAAAGAGTCCGGATACGAAGAGTTGTACATATATCTGTATTCTTCATAATTGTATATATATAAATTTGAGTATCTCGTAAATGAATCTTCTTTCTCAAGGTGCTGATTCACCTCTGACATCCTTTCATTTGGGTTAAAACTTGATGCAGCGGTAACTTCTTCCTGATTAATTGAGTACATCCACGACTTGTCTTAAAACCTACTTTCTGCATTATGTCAATCCTTCAATAAAATCAAAGCCTCAAATATTTCTCACTCAATCTCGTTCTTTTGACTATTAGAATCCTATTAGCTACAGTGAAACTTAATTCAAAAGCTACTATGGACGCCGAAATGATAAAAATATCACAAGTCATGGATGTTAAATTTGGGAACATACTCTTAACTGGATGCGAAAATTATAACTCGTGTCGTGTCGTACTGTATTTTTATTTTGTGCCATATCATGCTTTCGTGTCGTATTTAAATTTTATACTATACCATGCCATACCATACTATACTTAATAACCATATTGTGTCGCTCTCAAACTATACCATTTCATATTGTACTCAGCCACTTTAGACACAAATTTAAAACACTATCAGTCCCACCGCCATGTAGATCCGTCTTGATAGCTAGAAAGTCAAAAACGAATTTCAAATATTTAGGTGGAAAAGGAATTAATGTCTATGGAATAAATATTCTTGGCTGGTTGTCTGCACCTCTAAATATAGTCAACTACACATTGCAATTTGCAATGACAACTTCAATTTTATTGGCTTGATCTATATAAATGGGTCGATAGCTAAATGTTTTTTTTTTACATTCTTCGAAGTATTTGTACTTCTTCGATAATTTGATATTAGTGAGTAGTTGCTGATTCGTTATCAAAGCAAAAAATAAATTACAATAAAATACTCAATTTATATGAAATTTGATAAGTAAACTCTCATGCATCCAGCTAGTTGAAGACCTATTAATTTAGGTTATCATTTCTAAAATTTTAATTACTTTGAAAAATATTAAGACCAATAAATTTTAATTAGTTGAAAATATATCATCCCTTTTAATTAATTCCATTGCTTTGTGCAGCTATATACCTCTATGAAGCACCTTGAATTATTTTACTACTAAATTACATGCGCGCAGCCGTATTGTTACATGATTTACGGACAGAAAAATGACTTGATGAGATTAGTTGGACGTGGTTGACATCATGTGCCTATGAAGCTTCCATACTATATATATATATATATATATATATATATATATATATATATATATATGAGTAAAGATACTATATATATATATATATATATATGAGTAAAGATACCGTGAGCTTAAACTCACGTAGGTCTTCCGTGAGATTAACTCAAAAAATATATCAAATTATCTCCAAATTTTAATTTATCATGCTCATTAAATTCTTTATATAAAAATCTTATGGGATGCAAAAATTTGAAGTGTTTTGAGTTTTTTAACCCACCGTTTTTAATTTTCTAAAATGATGTTCAAATATTAAATATTTTATTATTATTTTAGAGCTGATTTTCAAAAATTAAAAACCATGACTTAAAAAGCTCAAAACGCTCCAAATTTTTGCATCCCATGAGATTTTCATATAAAGAATTTAATGAAAATGATAAATTAAAATTTGGAAATAATTTGATATATTTTTTGAGTTAAATTTACGGAAAGCTTCTGTGAGCTTAAACTCATGGTATCTTTACTATATATATATATATATATATATATATATTTTAGCAGCTCTACAATTAATTAATGTTCTGTCAAAAAATGAATAATTTTGCTTGTTTCCACTCGTATGTGTCATGTGCACAACTCATGAAGTCAGAATCACCTCCATATCATATTTTCTCTGTTTCTTTTATTTTTAAATGTTTGGCAGCTAGCAGCTGCAATGCTGCGTGCCATAGTCAAGTTTATTAAGAATTAATCACTTGGAAAATTGTTTATTAATCTTTAGTAATTCAAAGTTCAAATTCGAATTATAATAATGACTAATATTACTTATATATAATGTCGATAAAATATGATGGTATCATTGATATAAAAAAAAAGTCTAAAGTGGTGGTTAACCAGGAATCTAAGAAACGATCAATGTAATTGAGTAACTGATTAATAAGAGTAGATACTGTCTATAAAAATCAAGATCAATGGAGACAGAAATCAAGATTTTAAATATAAATATCTACATCTCTGAGGTCTCACTTCGATAAGGAGTGTCAATATATTGATAAAAAAAAACCTTATAATTGAAGTCTTAGCTTCTTTACATAGTTTGTACTAAAAGACTAAGATATAACAAAAAAAAAATATAACAATACATTACTCAAGGCGCAAAAATAATAAGAAAATGAACAATTGAGTAATTCAAGACTCAATTCAATGAGAAAAGCAAGAACTACTAGCTAGTCTTTGACTTAAGATCTTTGATGAACAATTATTTTGATTTAGCTAAAAGGCTCAAAACTATATGGCTCAAAGTTAAGTGCTTGTGTTCAGAGAATTTTGAGAATTTAAATTTTTTAAGTTAGAATGAGAAGAAACTAAGCAATCCTTTAAATATAGTTCAAAAAAAAAAGAACTGATTGAGTTGTTTCGAGTTAAGCCGTCATATATGACTTAACATGAATTCAATCACATAAAATGATCGTGATCTAGGTTAATTTTGAGCAATTTGGGCTTTCAATCTGATGAGACTTTATAACGGCTCAACCGTTGAATGGTTGGGAAGCGTGTCCTATGGACAATTTTTTACGCCATAGAAAATTTTCTGAGAATGTGGCCGCGACTCAAGCAAAAATAAACTCTATTTTGTTGTTTCATCAAATATTTCAAGTCAAATTTTTACAAAATCAAAACACAAGTAATCCTAGACTATTCTAAAATATCCTACGCTTTCCAATCTTCATAATGTTCAGTGTTAACATGCAATCTTGACTCAAAAAAAATTTGTAAAATTCAAGTTTAATGTTTTTGCAAATTGATAAATTTCAAAAAATTATTCAGTACAACAGTATTTATGTGATTTAAAATTTCAACAATTCGAAATTAACAGTTCTTGATTCATAAAAATTACCATATATTTATTACAAAAAGAATAAAATAAAACCACCTTATAAACAAATATTAACTCTAAAACAATACAAAAAGAATCAAATTAATCTGAACTATTATTTTCGAAATGAAAATTATAATAATTCTAATTTATATGTACGAACTGATGCCTCAAAACTATGTTGCATATCAGCATATGGCTTTCCATTTTTCCATTTTTCAAATTATCTTAATGCATGCATATACCGGGTACTCTCCAAGATACCGCTCCCTTGTTTATCTCCTCCTCTGTTAAGGTTTTGTACCTGTTCCAGTCAACTAAAAGGCTTCTCAAATCATGCAATTTAGCTCCTATGCCGACACAGCAGTTTGCGTGCATCGTGTAGAGCTTATTGAAATCATTTGTGCTGTTGCAAAAGCCCATGTTATAAGTTGTGCTGAGAAACTGTATTTTGATTTGCATACGATACACTACATCGAACTTGATTTGGTTGAAAACCCATTGTTCGTGATTTGGTGGGAACTTTTCTCTTGATTCATGCCAGTATTTAAATAGTTCAATATTTTTCGGACTTGATTTTACATAAAGAAATCCTGTGTTTGGGAAATTCCAGTGGCTGTTTTCGTCGCCAAAAAAGAAATCACAAGACGTGGAAATGTCGGCGTCTGGTGCGAACCGCTTGAAGGGACTTCTGAACCACATTATATCCACATCCTGTGGCAATTAATTGGTAGAAGAAACTGTTAAAACCAGAAACCAGAAAGCATATAATTGTCAACAAATTGAACTTCTGAACAATTTGTTTCATAGCTTGCATTAGAACATTTTTCCATAATTAAGCGTGTACCGTGAAAAGAAAGTTGTAACCGAGCTCAAGAATTCTCTGTTGCAGCTTGACCTTTGCCCAGACCAAGTCGAAGTAGTCGCTTGTCATGTACACCTTCTCTCCGGCAAAATTGGCTCCTTTGAGGAGATAGCAGAATGGGTGCAACGTCGAGCATCTCTTGTATGCCTTTGGATCCAATGTAATTATGATCAAATTATCCAAAAGATGATCGATGTTTTCGCCACTGCGAAAGCTCTCCAAAAACAGATCAAGGAGGGAATTCGGCGCAGCCCACGCCTCGTTCACTGACGTCATTATGATGTTCTTGTCTTTGCTTGCTGCTTCTTTTAGTAATTCTTCAAGATTGTCTGAATTTTCTGGCTGTAAAAGAACTCGGAGAATTAACTTGTTGTATTTCTTTTTTTTGTTTATAATATGTTTTTGTAGGGGGTTCATTAGCATTTTTAAGTTTTGACTAATGAACTAGGTTAAATGGTAAATTTATTAAAAATCACTGTACAGGACTATGATGGAAATTCGTGATGCTCTAAGGCCGTTCTGTGAAACTTACTATGTTAAGAGAAAACTTGTACATGGTTCATGGCACAAAACTGAGACTTTTTCAAATTGACCGAACTAGCTTTGATAATTAGAAAAAAAAATATATAATTTAACCTGTTCTATTAGGAGTATAGGTTTGGAGATACTATAGGTTGTATATTGTTGGAGATGATTAGCAAATGTATAGGGGTTAGGTAGGAGATTATAGAGATAGTTAGTTTGAGAGATACTTAGTGTAGCAAGATTACTTAGTCTATAAATAGAGGCTTAGACATTGTAATCAATGCAATTCAAAGATAATCAAAGATTCATTTCTCTCTCACTCTCTCATTCTATCATGATATCAGAGCAAGGAATTTGCTGGAATTAGGCTTACGCCTATTCCAGGAATAATGCATCTATTCCAATCTTATTCCACACAATAAACCAATACAAAGCCTTTATTCTAGGAATAAACCTCTCTATTATGCTGCCTATTCTCGAATCTAAACCTCTCTATTCTCTCTCCATTTCTATTCTTTACCAGTATACGATCAAGAGCTCTCTTGATTCTTTCTTCTTCTTCTCAAAAGATTTCAAGATCCTCAATTCTTCTTCTCTCTTCATCATGTCCACGCCAAATACACAAATTATCCCGCAAATCATCATTAATCAACCTACTCATATCGATCATCGAGTTTCTTGCAAACTTGCCGATAATAATTCGATTTTCTGGAGATTTGAGGTTTATAAAATCGTCAAGAACCTTGGTTTGATTGGTTTTCTTACTGGTTCGATCTCTGCTCCTCCATCAACCATTACGTCAGAAGGGGGCACAACTAAGATAAATCCCAATTACAGGAGGTGGCACATGTAGGATCAGCTCCTCCTTGGATGGCTCAGATCCATGATTCTTGAGCCAGTTCTTGCACGATTCATGCATTGTCAGACTTCGCGAGGCTCAGAATCCTGCTCTGCATATTTTGAGAAGATGAAGTCAATGGCCGATGAACTAGCCGCTCTTGGAGTACCCATCTCAGATGAAGCACTCCAGATTATAATTTCAGCCCTGACCAAGCTCGCTGCCAAGATCTCTTCTTGTGAAGCTTGGCTCTTCTAAGCCGATGATCGCGAGTCAGGAGGAGATGATCAAGAACCGCGTGCCAACCGAGGCGAGAAGCACTCAGGTCAAAAATGAATTTGGAAATGCTTTCAACAAAAAAAAAAATTGAAATCTGATCCACTTCAGTGTCATTGCCTAATTTGCCCAAATTATCCCACAATAATCATCTACAACTCTTCCAAACCTTTCTACAATTCAAAACCAAAACCTCTACTCCCAATTAAATTTCCAACGATCAAACTATGCACCGGGCTTCTATTCTTCTTTTCTTTTCTTTCAAGAGAACTCAAACGAGTCTCGGATTGTAAAAAGGACAAAGATCCTTCTATTGATGTTTCAAAATGACTCAAAAGAGCATGAAACAATCAATAGTTTTGTTTCTTGAGCCAAAAGAGCTCTTCTTCCTTCTACCTTTCTTCAAGATGACCCGAGATGTAATTGGAGATCAAATTCATGAATCAATTACAAACGAAAGCCAAACAAACAAACTCTATTTCTCTCCTTTATTTCAAGAAGTCTCCAACGAGCTTCTATGAATATCCAAACCGAAATACATAAAGGACCTAGGAATCATCTATGAACCCCATTGGAGGTGATGAGTTGAGGCACTAAAGAAGAAAGCCCTTCTATAAACCCAAATGTGAGGAGACGATGTACCAAAGGGTCAATGGTGAAGCTCTCTATGGACCATCATACGAGGTGACGAGTCGAGGCACTAAAAGAAGAAAGCCCTTCTATAAACCCGATGAGAGGTGATGAGATGCGAAGACCACATCTTCTTCTTTCTTCATGGAGCTTTATCAACTACTTTGGCGTTCAATCAAGATATTGCAAGACAAGCTCAACATGCGTACCGCACGATGAGCTAGCGGGGGGTGTATTAGGAGTATAGGTTTGGAGATACTATAGGTTGTATATTGTTGGAGATGATTAGCAAATGTATAGGGGTTAGGTAGGAGATTATAGAGATGGTTAGTTTGAGAGATGCTTAGTGTAGCAAGATTACTTAGCCTATAAATAGAGGCTTAGACATTGTAATCAATGCAACTCAAAGATAATCAAAGATTCATTTCTCTCTCACTCTCTCATTCTATCATGTTCAATACCTACCCCGCGAGGGCATATCTGCTTTCGTAATTTTATCAACATCTATAACTTTTTTTTTACCAAAAGGACTGAACTCTAATTGTCATAAAAAATAATTCAAATAAAATAGAAAAAAGCACGGTAATTTTTTTTTTGAAAAAAAAAAGAAATTGGTATTTACCTCGTTCTTGACAGAAGCTCTTGGAGAAAATTTTGTCTCAATTTTCTCGGATTCCTTTGCACTGAACTCTGTTTCGTTCCCCTTCAATTCCTTGGGTGGAGGTGTCTTGGAATAAGTAACTTGTAGAATAGTTGAGGAGGTTTTCTGAGAAGTTGAGTCTGTGCTAGTGCTAGACCAAGATGATTTTTCTATGTACCCGTCTTGGTTCGTCGAGAGAACGAAGAAGAGAATCACACTTGCCATGGATGCGCCGAGAAGAAAGGAGATCACTTGTTGGAGATTCTTTGAGCTCGTACTGATCTCCTTCTTCATCATGGCGACCCACGGGAAAGAGTGAGAGACGCCTCTGGCAAGCTTATAAGAAGGTTTGAGAATTGAGAGAGGAGTCTGAACAAATCAAGCAAGGTTCCTTTAACAGAGACTCAGAGAGGGTTCGTCAAAGTTGACCATAACAAGCTAGCTGATGGTTTTGGGTGACGGAGTCACGGAGTTGCGTAAATAAGAGAGACGAGTTCCACATATTTTTCTCTTGGAATGGATGGAATTTCATGTATGTCCTTGTCAAATTATAAATTACATTCCTTTAAGGAGGATGGATAAAAGGACTTCTTTTTTGACCGATGCATTATGATATCACTTTATAATACATTAATATTTTAAATTATAAATATTAAAAATAAAGAATAATTATTGATATGTTTAATATCACATTAAGTTTTGTTTATGGAGATACAATATTTTGAGATCATTTTATTACTAACTTGTAAGATGAAAAAAAATTTGATGGACGTGGTTCATTTAAGCGAGCCGTTAGTTCTTTTAATCTTGATCCTTAACAAAACAAATTCCATAATTCACATGGGAACTTTTTTTTTGGGGGGGGGGGGGGGTGGTGTTGGGTGGAAATAGACCTGGGTTATGTCGGGCATACCGGGCCGAGATGGACATTGGGCGTAATATATTGGACCCAAATATTACAAATGTGACGAAGCCCGTATTCTTTGCTGCTTGACAAATATTTCCCATAACAGCCTTGAACAAGAGAGAATTTATATTGTTATTTTTCTTGATTTACATAACCAAGTCGGTACAATTGGACTATTTTCATGGCTATATATGCTGACAATCGAAGTCGCAAATTTTCTTACCATAATAAAGACTAATTAATTAGTGTATATTGCAAGATTAAAATTGCAATCGTGACAAAGATGAAACGGCAAGTAATTTATTTCACGGGAATCCTCCATTTTTCTGGGCCGGCCGTTCTCGTATGAAGGATTCCAATTTAAAATAATCTTATATATATTATCGAGATTGTGATGGGTTTATCGAAAATTAAATCCATGGAAAATTTCAGCGCACATATAACCCTAAAATTATGTTAGGTTAGATACTCAAATTGTCGCACCCCAAAAATAATGAATCGGATTAGAGGTGATTAATCCTGCCACGAGCCACGTATGCACGACGAAACGTGCGTACGGAAGGCTAAGCGAATAAAATAACTCAATCACAGGATAAACAAAATAATAATAATAATACTAAACAATATGCAGTCCAGAATATACAGTAAAGTACAACATTCGACACCGACGGGGCTAACTCCATCGGAATGGGTTGCAAGAATCTCTCAAATAAAATCCAAAAAAAGAACACAAAAACCCGATACCTGATAAGCCCTAATCATCTACCCGCCTCACTGTGCTGATGCGGCGAAGCACCTCTGATATCACGCAGTACTGCACCTAACATCCTCATTAAAATCAATCCCGCGC
>CAXKVV010000540.1:0-16772 GCA_964058805.1 Schoenoplectus triqueter
CCTTCTTTTGTCTCTAATTTTACGATTTGGACAAAATTGAGGAATCTTATTCCCCTTTTCTCTATTTTCTTCTTAAACGGTTGAATTTTTTTGCGATAATAATTTGTGGTCAATCTGAAAAAATTGTATCAATCTTGCAAGACATATGAGAGAAAAAGATAAATTCTCTACTTTCTGCACCCAACTTGAGTGAAAAAAAAATCTAAACTGCTACTATGCTAGGTTTTTAGGGAGATTCTGAGTTGTATCTCTTGTGAATTTCAGATAAACCAGCAACTTCTGGCAAATTGTTACCTTCATAATAACCAAGCTTATGCGGCTTACAATATATTAAAAGGTATCACTTGCAGTTTATTTATTATGCCTTTTTATTCTATTTTTTAGCAGAACTAATTAGTTCTTATTACAAATAGTAATTAATGGCTACTTATTTGAAACAAAATTGAACCGTTATAATTGAGGTCAAATTAATAAAGCATTGCTAAATTGCATCTGACTCTGAACCAATTTGCTTATGTAACAGTGCTTTAGATTAGAAACCTACCATCTTTTTTGTCTTAGTTGGTTTAATTAGTTTAATTTGAACTAAAAAAAATGGACTCGTGAAAGTTAGGGCAGGGTTTAATCAATGCTGTACATAGGGTTTTTGATTGTTTGTTTAGTTATTTTTCTTTGCTTTTTCCTTTTACTTTTCTTCCCATTATATGTAGATATCCACTTGTACTTTCTTTTCATTGATTTCTACATCACAAAAAAAAGAAAAAGAAAGTAAGGGCATGATTTGCACTTTGTGTTAACCAACACAGTGGAGTGGGCTACCATGAAGTTTTAAGATCAGTTGGTTATTAGGTTGACATGTCAATCGTGTTCAGTATTATACTATTATTACAAATGTTAGAAAATATAGGGTAAACTTCGAGTAAGACCTTGTCAGTATTCCCTTTTTACTTTCACTTGAGTTTTCGTTGTTGATTTTACAATTTATTGGGAGTTTTATCTTTATTTTCTGGGTTTATATGACTGTATTTCTTTTTAAATGATCAAGGTTTAAAAATGCCACAGTCGAGGTATCTATTTGCGTTATCATGTTATAGAATGGATCTACTCAAGGAAGCAGAAACAGTTCTATGTCCATCTAATGAACCCAATTCAGAGGTACAAATTTATTTCTATATCATGCACAACAACATATATGTCTTCTAGAACCACAATGGTATTTCAAGCAGTTGCTTGCGGTGTATTTTGTGGATTTTATTGAACAATTTTGGGCAATTCTTGGTAAAAGTTCTTCACTGATCTTCTGATTTTATTTAGAATTTTCCTATTATCTGGTGTTGTTTTAGTTCAATATTTGATTATTTGTAAGCATATGATATGTGCCTGTTATTCCACCTTGTTGGCGGTTCGTTTTTCTTCATAATAATTTCTTCACTTGTTTACTGATCATGAAGTATTTATTATTTTTGAATGTTCTAGTAAATTGTGTATTGGTAGGTTCCAAATGGCGCAGCTGGGCACTATCTTCTTGGGCTGGTTTACAGGTTACTTTTAGTTCTCCATATTAGTAATTTGCATGGGTTCTGAATTGTGTTTATCTTATTGACATGTCTGAATTTTTGTTAACAGTTCTATTATTTATTAACCATAGGTATACAGGTAGAAAAAAGGCTGCAATAGAGCATTTCACGCAAGCTTTGGCAGCTGACCCCCTTTTATGGGTTGCATACGAGGAACTCTGTGCTTTAGGTTGGTGCATGCAACAAACATTGAACTTCTAAATTTTTAACAAAAGGATTCTTTCGGATATTAGCCTATAATTTAATGTGTTCACAAATCAAACAATCAGGTAACAGTTTTAATCATTTTTTAATAACACCTAACCTTAGAAGCGGAAAAGGTATTTTAAATGTAAGTCGCATAATGTGTATGTGAACAAGCTTGTGTTTGTATGCCTAAATTGAGATTCCAAGGCAATAAGGTTTAGCTATCATTCAAGTTTGCTGGATCAGTTTGTGAAAGTGTAGAAATTAGATAAACGTGAAAGGGCGAACTGATGCTGTTTGTTGAGTTAAGATTGGCATGTTAGGCTGGTTATGCGTAACATAAATGTTTGAAGTTATCTATCATTATTAATTTGGAACTTTAAAAAGAGAATAAGATCCCTTGTGAAGCACTAACGTGACAATCTTAAAAGATATCTTAAATCTAGATATAAAGATGCAGAAGCGAAAATGCATTCATTGTTTCACTGCGCATGTTAGTAATTTATTGATCAAAATTTATGAACGTTTACTACAGTTTGATTACCAATCTATGTTGTTAAATAATAAATACAGACCTCTGTATCAAGTGCTTGATGAATGGTAAAATGTCAATAAACTTTTTTTTTATGTATAACATATATATCGTGTAGTGTATAGATGACATTGATGAGATTAGATTTTTCACTTCTTTTATAGCAGTTTTCTTTATGGCAGAAGCAATTTCTCAAGTTAGTTTCTATATTATTCAGGCGCAGCCAAAGAATCTAAGGAGTGCTTTGGTGATGATGTGGCTCCACGCATACACCAGCAACATTTCTCAGATGTGACCTCAAAAAACCTAAATATTTCTATTGATAAACGGGTTTTATCTTCAATTGTGGAGACAGAACAGCCACTTTCTTCTTCTCATTACACAACAGCAAGTGGTAACATGTCATCCAATCATTTCACGCCATATGATACCCCTTCACCAACTGGTCATCAGGTTAGCATCTTTGCTTTCCTTATTTTTAATTGCTAGCCTTTTTCTACTTTTCAGTTTGGAGCATAGATGAGAACTGTAAGGTTATTTCAGATATGCTCGAATATGGAGTCTTTATAATCACATGAATGCGGTAAATATTATTTGGCAGTGCAATAATATGCGTGTGAAAGGTTAATCTGTAGCCCATGTTATGAAGTGAATGATTTCACATATGCATGGTATGAAGGGGTTGGAGGAAGTTATTAAAATGGATAGCTTGTAGGCACAGGTCACTTACACTTTACAAAAATAAGGAAAGTGTTGTTTAGAAAAATGTGATTATTAGTATAAAATGATTCGCATGATTATTTTCTTTTTTATAAAGTTTCAGATATCAGGGAATGCAGCTGCCCCGCCACCACTTAATAGGAATCTTATGTACTTGAACAACAATGCATTAGGTGCAGATACTCCCACAAAGTCAAATTCAAATGCAACAGGTCAAGTTCATAGGAGAAAGTATGTGGACGAGTCCAAGCTAAGAAAGGTATCTTTTGCTCTTTTGATCTGTATAAACCTATGATGCAAGGAACCATATCTGATATGATTCAGATATGGATACGGAGGAGGATTTTCAAAATTGTAGCACAGACATGTATATTAAATTAATATTTTGGGGCATGAGAAATAATGCACTCTAACTTCATTGGCCTTGAATTATTCATGTAAAAAATGAAAGGTGTAAATTCGAAAATAGTAATGTAAAAGCTTCCTATTCTTGATACATACAGTGGTTGAATTAGATGAATATTTTGGCATAAAAATTATAGTAAAACAGTTTAACTGAATTTTTCTTTTAGGTAAAAGTAGTATTTGCATGGATATCAATAGCTCCAGTAAAAGAGTATGAGTGGAGTAGATATTTGGTTGATATTATATAAGTGACTGTGTGAAAGCTTAAGTAGTGGATTACATAAAATCCTTCTTGGATAAGGTTTTATATTTGCTAATCAAAACCTATTCCCTACACTAATAGATTCGTCGCAACCGCACAAACTATCGGTGCAGTCTTTTAGGTATCAGTCCACGGGGGAACAAGGCAAGTACTGATTCATGCAATTTCTATAGCCCATATAGAATGATTCAATAACATGAATTTTGCAAGTAATTAACACATAAATCTATATTACACCAAATGCTGTGTTACAACCATTTACCAGGAATTTAGCCTCTCATGTTGATTTCACAAGCAACAAAAGGTTTCAATAAATTAAGCACAACTTCAAAATCAAAACAATAAGATTGTAGGAAAAAAAAAATGTTATTATGTGGAATCCTGTGCTTGGCCTTCCTTGATGGGCTATATTTTTCTTGAAGTTCTCGTAGTGCTTTAGGATGACTTCCACATGAGAGGTAGTAAAAGAGAAGATGGCTAGGGGTTACTTTTTGGATGGAAAAGAGAATCGTCTTCCTATGCCTTCAATTCTAGAAAATTATGTTCCAAAATTGTCCCTCCAATTTACCCCCAGAAAAGTACAATTAAATCCCTTTAATTTTTCCAAAACTGGAAGAATAGAACAGAAAATGGCTGCAATTCTTAGGCCAGGGGCTGCCTGTGGGGGTACCAGAAACACAGTTGTGGCCTGCAGGGACCCCTGGAGTTTGGTACATACCATTCAATCCTGGTTGGTCTCTGCTGACAACTGGCTCTGATTGGTTTGTAAAACTTTCTCCATTTTACTTGGTTTAACCAAATTTCTCCAACACGAGCACTTGATTTCTTTTGTTGCTTCCTGCATGAAATTGAGAAAAATCTATAATTTATTTTGGATAATGTTCAAAGTAAAATGTCAAAAGTCGGTCAAATAGAATTATTTCTTGGATGAACATAGGTCAAAATACATTTATTTTATGCTCACAGTACACTGAGTAAAATTGAATTAGCAAAAATGAAGATAGCATGGAAGCAAATTTCCCTCCACTGGGCAAAAATCTGACCAAGTTTTGTATGCTTCAGTATACTTTGCTTCCTTTTATAGTTTTATGTTATGATCCAGACTGTCCTCCATTTCCATATAACCGCACACAGTGTTGTATCCTATATGCTGCTCTTGCCTATGCATAGATTTTCCGAGGTTGGATCCTGGATATTAATATTTTTAGCATATCCTATTCAAAATTTACATAAACTATTGGACTCACCAGCAAGGCATGTTTGATTCATAGTTTCATACAGTATATGTTTGTATGCACAGATGTGTAATGAGGGTATGTCAGCTCAGCTGGCATATCTGGACCACCTAGATGCAGATAGTTTGATTTCTACTTTGTTTTCATTTGAGCTGTTAGCCATAGTATGCAAATTTACACAATAGAACCTTTTGAATTGGCATTGAGACGTGCATTTGGGGATTAGGTAATTGTTTTGCAGAAGGCAGTGCATCTAATCATGAAAATGAATACTTTTGCAGGTCTCGGAGAGACTGTTTGAAAGTGGAACCAGACGAATTACAAGGAATTCAAACAAGGATTCTACACCAAATCCAAACCCTAGCACCACTGTTAACGGCCTCCATCACTCTCTTTCAGGGAATAAGCTTTTTGGGAGTTACAATTCCACAAGTAGGAGTCTCAATGCTCTACGTTCTGTAACTCTTAGGCGGGGTCCAAATCGATCGTTGGAGAATTTTGATGAAGGTACCTACCATGACTTGGTATATTTGGACAAAAGAGACATTTGACTGCGCTTATTTCCTCTTCTTTTTCGGGCATGCTTGAATAGCTTTGATCTAGAATTGCTAACCAGGTGATTGTTTCATACCAGGTCTGGTCAATACTGAGACAGTGCCAGTACCTTTACCAGTATGATTGGTTACCACTATCATTATTTCATAAAAATAGAACTGCCCCAAAGTATCTGAAGCTGGAATATGCTAATAGCACATGTGTCGGATTTGTTAATAACAAGAAATTTTAAAATCTAAATTTAGGAAGAAAAGAATTGTATGAAGAAATGTGGACTCCATCTGAAAACAATCTGGCAACCACAAATCCATGTTCCACATCTCCTATGTCTGAGGTGAGATCCACTGAGCAGGAGAGGATTGGTGGTGTTTCTGTTATTTCCACCCATGACGTGAGATTTTTATCCGGCATAAAGGAGCTCTTGGAGCTTTTAAGAATCCTTGGTGAAGGCTACCGGCTATCTTGCTCGTATAAATCCCAGGTCTGACTGTTCATTTTTTGCAGTTTTGCGTTATAAAGTGTATATACTGCTCCTGGATGGATGTTCATCATTGCCTTTACTTTTCCCTGAAAAGTAGTCATTTTGATTAAGGTTGCTATTCATAAATAGAAAAGACTTCAGTACTTGGATGAAAAGACAAGTAATGAATACCATCCTGGGAAAAATTGGTATAACCATAGAAGTTAGTATCTTACGATTCAAGATACGAATCTTACGATACGATACGATTTAGAGGCAAATAGATACGAATCTTACGATACGATACAATTCCGAGACCAATAAATATAAATCTGCACTTTTTGTCTATGGAGAGGGGATTTGCACGAATCCTTAGCGAATTGCTAACGAATCTTGACCAAAAAATAAGTGACTCAAAAAATATTGAATAAAAGTATAAAACTATTTTTTTCTAATGTATTAAATAAATATGTATATTAAATTCCTATTTGGTATTTCATTCTAAAAATATATATTGAATTTATATGTGGTTGATTGGAAGAAAATATTTTTTTTGTTAGTACTTATGTTATTTGGATTGTCATAGAATTATAATAAGAGTAGTGTTCATATCATATAACATGCATGTTGTGCTAGTGTTCTATATAAATGTGATAAAATATTATATTATAATGATTCTCAAATAGAAAAAAAATACAATATGTGTCTAATTAGTTGTTTAAACTTAAGTTTAGTGTATCTTAATAGTACGATACGATACACGATACACGACACGATACAAAATATAACGATTCACGATACAAAATACGATTCAACATCTATGGGTATAACTAAGAAAATTGCAAAAGAAATGATGATTCTCAATTCAATGCACCATCTATCAACTCTTGTTGCTGTTTCTGCCCATAACTTCGATAACTTGGCCGCCAAAGTTGAGAAGACCCATCTCAAGATATGGTCCAAAAATAAGATGTCACACACTTTGACCGACCAAATAAAAAACTGTTGGTCAGGCCCTGACTATTCTTAAGTATCATGGGGTACCTGATACTTAAGTATCATGAAAGGAACAAAAAAATAAAACCCGAGTGTAATACAATCTTAAGTATCATGGGGGTACCTGCAGCACATTGGCATGCACACACTACAACCTGCCCACAAGAGGACCTGCAATGACCTGAGGGGGGGGGGGGATTATGGGGCTTCATATTACGAAATGATTTTACTCCCTTGGGCAAAATTTGGCAAGGTCTGCCAACCGACCTACTTGTGCCATGGGTGTATCCTGTGTGATTGCTAGGAGGCAAATATGAGGTTCCAATTAATGTCACATGTGAATTGTTGTTTTGCCTCAGACCCTAATTACTCTAAGCACTGTAAGTGCATGTGTGAACACACTGATTCGCAAAACTAGTCTGGTACCATAGCCTATTTGGTAGAGTATACAACTGGAATATTTTTTCTTCAAAGATGCTGTACTTGTTATAGGTTTATAATATCATCTCTCAGAAATATGAATCATTGTTAATCATTGTTATTTTCAAATGAGCAGGAAGCATTGGAAGTTTATCACACACTTTCTGAACAACATTTTAATACTGGATGGGTGCTCATTCAGGTAATATTCCATTTAGTACTATTATCTTTTCTAATTTATTATCACCATATTTATTATTATTTTTAACTTTTGTTTATGTTTCTGGTTTGTAATGTTGTTTTGTTTCTTTCTGGTTGTCTGTTACCAAGTTGTTTATCAATTTGTTTTCTCCATTTGGCCCCAAACTTGTAGTCCCCAGCTTGTACTTTCTTTTCTATTAGGCCATTCCATTGGTTATTCATCACATATCCAAAAACTGTGCTTGTTGATTATTTAGGAAGGATAGAGAGTTTCAAATTTTTGAAAGAAGCAAGAAAGGGAGTGAAAAGGATATATGTTGCTCTTTGGATGGTCAACATGATACTCTTTTCAGGAGTATGTTTTGCTTCGAGGTTTTGAAGTCTCTCCATAATTAAAAAAAATTTAATTTATGTAGGTTGGCAAAGCGTACTCTGAATTGTTTGAGTATGCAGAAGCTGATCGTTTCTTTGACTTGGCACATCGACTGTCACCCCACACTCTAGAGGGAATGGATGTCTACTCCACTGTTCTCTTTGTAAGCTTCTTCTTCACCTTACAATGAAGAACAGCACTTACTGGAGGCATGTCGCATAAAATATATCCTGACTGAACATGCTTCCACCCATCCCTTCAAATGAAATGAAAGCAACTGTAATTTTCGTTGAAGTGCAAATGAACAAACATGTCATTCTCTGCTAACTTTTAAATTGTGCTATTGGTTTGTTGCATATTACTTCCAACAGTTAAAAGCAGGGATAAGAGAGGCAGATAGTGTCTAAATGGTTAATTATATAGCAAGTTGATATAACTTGGAGATTATAAATTAGTACAATCTGCTTTGACATATGTCTGAATGATTGAGGCAGATTGTTCATGTTTATTAAAATAATGCAGATGTGAGAAACTGTAATTCATAGTTCAAATTACCCAGAGCTTATTGGCTGTACTATTGCAAAGTATCTTATGCAAGCATAATTGCTTCGTTTTGTTTACAGCATAGGAAGGATGAAATGCGGCTAAGTTATCTTGCTCGTGAACTTGCTTCAATTGACCGCTTGTCTCCTCAAACCTGGTATTCATTATGTATTTATGGAACTTGTGTGGTGATTTTGTTTTACCTGTGTAAAACCTCAATACCTCTTCCACTAGAGAATATTTATGTGAAACAAACCATAAGGAATAAAGTATATTTCTTTCCTATATAGTTTCATAGACATCATCTTTAACTTTATTAATTTCATTCAAATGAATGGCCCGTCTGTAAAAGTTCTTTTGGTATTTATTTTTGAGGAATTAGCTCAGAAGGGCACAAGTTACATAACCATACTTAAGAGGGGTAGGCATGAAAATTTCTTCTTTTGCGGGGTCACATGGAAACAGGAAATTTCATTGAGACATAAATGTTTTTATTTTTTTTAAATAAGGCTCCCATTAACCCCGGAATATATTTCTTTTCATATGCCATTTTCAGGAGCTAAGGCATAAATGTTAACTGTTATTTAATTATGCTTCTTCTAATACACCGTTGATTTACCTAAATTATTTAAGGATTTCATTAAATATCACTTATTTTGTCATGTTTGTCTGGGAACAATGAAAATATCACAGGTGTGCCGTTGGGAATTGTTATAGCATACAGAAGGACCATGAAACTGCTTTGAAAACATTTCAACGGGCTGTACAACTTGATCCGAGATTTGCTTATGCTCATACTCTTTGTGGCCACGAGTATACTTCTCTCTCTACCTCTCACATTTCGGACTTTAGTTTATTTTTTTCCATCTATCTTTTTGCAAATTTAGTAATCCAGTAACAGTAACTAACTTGTGAGTTACTGGTACGAACACCAAAATGATCTATTGGGCATTGATCCATTTATGAACCCTAACTTAAACAGAAACCAAAATAAAGGTCATGCCTGATGTTGGAGTCCTTGTATTTGAATGTTTACTTATATTTTTAGGATTTATTGCTCTTGCAGTTAAATATATTCAAATGAAATTAAAAATGCAAAAAAAAGTATGACTCACAAAACTTTTTACTGCCAAAAGAGTACACTGGTATGCTGGGCATGGAAGTTTGATTATGATTGCTTTTAATTGTCGAAACCCCTCATTTCATTGATTTAACAATTTTCCTGTGTTTGTGATGTGATAGGTACACTGCAATGGAGGATTATGAGAATGGGATAAAGTGCTACATGAGTGCTTTGCAAGTGGATGAGCGGCACTATAACGCCTGGTATGGTCTGGGTGTTGTGTATCTCCGCCAGGAGAAGTTTGAGTTTGCTGAGCACCATTTCAGATTTGCATACCGCATTAATCCTATGTCGTCTGTCCTTCTGTGCTACATTGGCATGGCCTTGCATTCTTTAAAGGTATGCATATTTTTATCGAGTGACAATGTCATATGTACCCTCAAATGAATGGGAAATATAATGGATATCTTCAATAGATGCTGAAAGTATCATTCTGTACTTCTGTAACTGTCAACTATCAGACACATTCATCAAGCTGAAAATACAAGGAAGAAACAGTGCTTGTGAGATTTGAATTTTAATGGATATTTAATGGTTCAAAGGCCAACTTGGGAGCAATTTCTTCTTAAATTCGCAACAAAAGACTTCCTTCTGTGAATTGTGATCTCGGTACAAATCGAAGCTGTCTGTCAGCAGGAACTATGTTTTTGGTGGTAATCTCTCTCTTAATGTAAACTTTTCAGAGAGAAATGGAGGCGCTGGAAATGATAGACAGGGCAATGGAGGTTGATCCCAAGAATGTTCTGCCCATTTACCAGAAAGCGCAGATAATGGTATCACTTGAACGATACGACCTAGCACTGGAGGAGCTGCACCAGCTGGAGGGCCTGGTACCAAAGGAGAGCACCATATTTGCACTGATGGGAAAGATCTATAAGCACCTTAACATGCACCACAAAGCCATGTATTATTTTGGTATTGCCTTGGATTTGAAGCCTCCTGCTGCTGACATAGCAGCCATCAAGGTACCTTGTCTTTGCTTGTATCAGTTACTTTTAGCTGATGATGAGGATATCTTGGGGTTTGATTTTTTTTTTTTATATAAAGCAAAAGTTGGGAGATTTCTATGGGATTCTCTTGGGGTTTTGGGTCAAGTTAAGTCATCAGGTCTAAATATTAGCAGCTCATATGCTTATTATTTGAGAAATGATGCTTGCCTGTTGTGTATCATCTCCTGAGAGTCAAGTTCAGGTTCTCAGCCCATCCAGTTTAAGGGTTTAAGCACTTTGGATTCATATCCAGGTTTATCCTGATTGTTGGTCTTTCTGGGTATTTCAGGCCAAGTTTGTTAGTGACTTCCCTTTTTATTTTAAGTTGTTAAGCAATAGGTTAGGTTTTGGTTAGAATTGGCATAATTGCCACCTTAAACAATTTACCCAACTCATCAGGAGCCAAGCCTAATATGAGATTTCTCATCCTCCTTTTAAGATGTGAACCGAGACCAAATCTAGTCATAACCTGATGAATCTGCATTTGCAAGTTAACCTGAACCTGATTTCTTGAATTTAAGACCTGAGCTTGAGCACCTGAAAATTTGGCCCCAATGATCAAACCCTGTGACCTGCCGCTCTTCCAGATTTATATCCTGATATGGTTCCGAGAGTAATTTCATTGGTAACTATAACAGTAGCATGGGCGGATCCAGGATTTCAATCAGGGGTAGGCACAATTATATATAAAAAATTAAAAAAATATAAATTTCACACAAAATATTGAATACCACTAAAAAGTATGTTTTACATATTAAAAAAAAAGCAAATTTAGATAAAATATAGTAATACTAACAAAATAAAATCAAGATGTTGACGACAAATCGAGCCGGCCTCGTCGAGTCTTCATATTTTGAAATCTTTGCATAATTCTTTCATTATCAACATTCTTGAACAAATCCCTCTCAATATAAGTAACCAAACAATCATTCAACCACTGATCCCCCATTTTATTTCTTGATGCTTCTTTCACCACATTCATCGCTGAAAATGCCCTTTCTACACTAGCAGTGGTCACCGGTAATATCAATGCTAACGTCAGTAATTTATAAACTAAAGGATAAATAATGTGTTTTTTCTTTTCCACGAGCTTTTGAGAAAGTTCATCCATTTCTTTTACCTCCAAAAAATCACTGTTACTCTGCATATCCAAATGGTAATTCTCCAATTGATTTTCTAGAATAGAAAGCTCCCATTCGCTAAAATCTGAAGGATAAAATTTGGCAAGTTTAAGCAGCTTGTCAATGTTAAATGCAGAAAAAGAATTATTCGGATCTAAACATGACATACACATAAGAAGTTCGGTAGTTGTTTCCACGAATCGTCCATTAAGTTCTTGCAATTGCATATCAATAACCGTGTAAAATAGATCAACACGATAGTAGTGTAAATTAGTCACATCTGTTCTTACCCGCCGTGTACAATGACGCACACCCTCCATGTTTGGAATTTCAATATTGTGCTTCTCACAAAATGCACAAACTTCTTGAAATAATAATGTCCATCCACTATCTCTCAACTTCTGCAATCGAACTTTAGCAATCCCCACCAAACACATAGCATTCACCACATCTTGACTTTTGCGTTGCAAAGCTTGTGACAAATCATAAGTGATACCTAATGACTTGTGCATGAGATGACAAATGAACACAAAATCAAAAGTTCGCATTTCTTCCACAAATCCACTTGCCTCTGCTTGCTTTTCTACATCTTTTCCATCTTCTTCTATAATTTCAAGAACCTCTATCGTAACCGAAAAAAGTTTAAGCAAATTAGTTAAAGTCTTATAATGAGAAATCCATCGAGTATCACATGGACGTGCAAAACCCATTTCTTGGTTTAAACCGCTTCCGGTTGAAATCTCTTCATTTGAAATAGCTTCCACAATTTTAATTTTCTGCATCTCACGTAATTGATCAAGTCTTTTACAAGATGCACTAACAACATTACGTATGCCATTAACCTTTTGAAAGAACAAACAAACTTTTTTATGATTCTTGACCACCGCAACAAGAGTTAATTGAAGTTGATGTGCAAAACAATGCACATAGTATGCAGACTCATTTTCTCGCAAGATCAATGTTTTAAGACCATTGAACTCTCCTCGCATATTACTAGCACCATCATACCCTTGACCACGTAGCCTTAAAATGGTTAGACCGTACTTACCAAATAAACTATCAAGTGCTGCTTTCAATTGGAGGGATGTAGTGTCAGGAACATGAACAATACCAATAAATCGTTCGACAACACAACCTATTTTGTTCACAAATCGAATCACAACTGCCATTTGCTCTTTGACTGAGACATCCCTCGACTCATCAACCATCACAGAAAATAATCCAGCTCCAAGCTCAGCAATTACCTCTTTAATCGTTTCTTCTGCACAAGCATTCGCTATATCCTTTTGAATGATAGGTGCAATCAATTTTCGATTTTGAGGAGCATTATCAAGAATCACACCCTTTATTTCTTCATTATGATCTCTCAAAAATCTCAGAAGCTCAATAAAATTTCCTGCATTATTAGAGCTTTCAGACTCATTATGTTCACGAAATGCCCAACCCTGCCTCAAAATAAGCCGAATTGTATCTATTGTGGCAGCTAGTTGTATTCGATAATTCACACCCTCTTTAACACTTTGTCTCTCTATCACAGTATGAATGCTTTGTCTTTGGTTCATCAAATTCATGCATCTCCTATATGCTTCATTATGCAAGCTATTATAATCACCAACATGATCATCAAAACCTTTCTTTAATTTCCAACATTTATAACCCTCTCCTACAAAACTAGTTCGTCCACCTGAACCGATATTCTCCGGTCTAAATAAATAGCAACAAAGACAAAATGCCGCATCTTTAGCAATGCTATACTCCAACCAAGTGTTATATTGACCAAACCAGTCTTTGTTGAATCTTCTCATTCTACCATTTATGTCTCTTTGCGGAAAATTATAGTCGCTAGGTTGAAATGGACCTTTACCGAGATAAAACCTACGTACACGATCTTGCTCATTTGGGTTATATTGAGATAGAGGTGGTCTTAAACCTGGATCAGAAGGAGGATCTTCTTCAGCATTATTAATGTAACGAGCCGAATTGGAGCCTATGTTAGACCCAGTTTGCCTCGACTCTTGTGAACTTGAACCAGTTGAAATTTTAGATGCTTTCTTGAAATACTTGTCCATCCTAAATACTGAAATAAAAATGAAATGAATGCATATCATTAAGAGTTCAAGAAGGAATCCATCGAGCATTTGCCAGATGAAGAGTTCAAGGAGGACAAATTGGTTAAATGGGGTGTTGGTTTTACAATTGTGATTGTAATTCTGTGGCCAGTGCTTTCACTCTCTGCAAGTAATAATCAAATTTGTTTTCATGTTGCAGTTTTTTCAGATGATTTTTCCATCAAATGATTATACTGGCATAATAGTGACTAATAGTCTAATACTATACTTTTGTGTGTGTGTGTGTGTTTTTGTTTGTATTGCAATAGAAAGATATCAGATTTTATTTCTTTATTACAGGCGTACAATCAGCTTTCTGTTTTTTTTATTTTTCTTTTGTACCGAATATAAGGAGTAGGTTATTCTTTCTACATTTAGTGTTGTAATTGCTCCTACATTAAAATTAAGCTCAGAAGTCAGAATCAATTACCGATGTAATTGCTGCCACATTTATCTCTCCGATTTGAAAAATTCTGCAAAACCTGGCTACTCGTCGCCTCGTTGGTCTGGCGGAGCCGCGGAGGCGGACTGGCGGAGCCGCAGAGGCTAACCCTGGCGATTCGCGACAGAGGCGGACTGGCGGAGCCGCCGGCCGCGGAGGCAAACCCTGGCTACTCGTCGGTCTGGCCGTCTGGGCAAACCCTGGCGAAATCGCGTCTGGTCTGGGCGTCTGGCGAAATCGCGTCTGGCGAAAGAAAAAACGAAACAGCTGCCCAGGTTTGGCGAAATCGCGTCTGGCGAGTCGCGAAGAAGCCCGCCTCCGTCTGGCGAAAGAAAAAACGAAACAGCATACGTCTGGGCCTGGCGAAATCGCGAAATCGCGAGTGGAGAATCGCGAAAGCCCAGCTGCCCAGGCGAGTCGCGAAGAAGCCCAGAAGCCAGTGGAGATATAATTTTATCTCTTTGAGCGGGCCGTGGATCAGAGGGGGGCCGGATTTAAATCCAGGGGGGGGCCAACCTTTAAATTTGAAGCCCAAAGCCTTAATTTTTAAAATTCAGGGGGGGGCAGCTGCCCCCCCCTGGTATACAGTAAATCCGCCCCTGAACAGTAGCAATTCAGTCTTAATAGTGACTTGCGATACAAGAAGCTTTGACAGACCACCACCACCAACAAAGAAAAACCGCACAGCCTTTACTCCTTTAGTCCCAAGCAAGTTGGGTAGGCTATAAATGAAACCCAACCAGAGTAAGACCTGAAAAATCAAGACCCTATATTACCCAATCTTGGAGTGATTTCAACCTGAAAATTGCCTGCTTTGAATGATCCAACGCCAGAAGTACCTGAATTCGGGTAATTGTGAGCACAAAATGTCCTGAGAACCGAACTTGGGCTGAATTGGATTGAGCCTGTCCAACCTGTCCATGTTGCCACCACTAGGTAAAGTAGGATTAATCAATGATCTGTATATCGGGGTAGTACAAGTATCAGGTGTTTTGGGTGGACTGAACCACCTTAATGAGATCTGATTGGTAATGCTAGTTTTTTTCTTTATTAACTTGTAGTATTTTATTCAAGTTTTTTTTAAAAAAAAAATCTCTGTAACTGTATATTGACCTTTTATTCTATTTGTTCTCCCAGGCCGCGATGGAGAAAGTGTATCTGCCTGATGAAATGGATGATGAGTAAGAACACCTTTATGAATGTTAAGAGGAGACCATCAAAATTACAACTCTGTACTTTGCTCGAATCATGAAGCAGCTTAACGATGTAGACTGCACATAATTTGACGGACAAAGGTGGAGGGAGATAAAAGGAAGAATTGGCTCCCTTTCTGATGTTTTGCAGGGTTAGATTTAGATTATTTTATTTGTAGGATTTGGCTTTAAGAGGCTAGAAATTTTTGAGGCAAAGAGAATTGAGATGGTATATTATCTCATAGTTTTGGCCTCGAGGTATCCTGTTTTAAAATAAACATAATTATGTGCAATCAGTTGAATTAATTTAATTTTGGTGTCATGTGTATAGTAGGACACTAGAATTTTTTTTTTTAAATATGTTTCTCTTTCCCTGTTGTCTTTTTATTTTGGCATGGCTCTGATTGGGTGGTTCAGTAATTGTTGCATTGCATTAAAGCTGGACCTGCTAATCTAGAATTAATATATGTTTTAGGGATTAATAAATGTCTGAAATGACTGAATTTTGTGGCATTGTTTTTGTTTGTTTACTAAAACAAAATATGAATATTGCCTGGTCCACAGCAATGGTGGATAACTGCTCTTGCTTGCATATCAAGTTGCGAACTTGATATGACATTATTATGTTGGCGGCACATGGACCCAGAATGATTACGCTAGTTTGTAGTTTTACAACAAAGTATATTAAGGTTCTGATATTTTAAAAATAATAATATCGTGATTTAGTAACCGTATAAGATAAGTAATTTATTGCTTTATATAATTTGTTAAATTTAAGAATAATGAGAAAATATATTGGCAGTAACAATGAGCTATAATATGGTTGTTATGGGAAATGGTACTTTCGGATATCAGCAAGGATTGGGACTCGTTGACAAATCAAAAGAGTACTATAATCGGAATATAAATTAGATACTATTTGTAATAGAACTATAAAATTGTTATCCTTTTTTCGCTTGAAAAGTAATTGACAGAGCCTGCCGATGTTTTTATTATTGAAAAAGCAAAAATACATCTTGCATCGTTCAGCATACACACGTGTTTCCTGAATTTCTGGCAAAGATTTTTATTCTTGCTTCAACTATTGAAAAGCGTTGTATGTACCAAAGTAAAAAAAAAACTCTGATATGGTTTTGATAAAATATTCGTCAAAGCAGTAACGGAATAAGGACGGATGCAAAAGCTGAAAAATGCTCCACTGCCATTTTGTATAACTGTTCTGAGTGGAGGTGGCAATCGAACGGGTCGGATGAGATTTGACTTATGCGGGTTAGATCAGTTTAATTTTTTGAAAGAAATCAGATTGGATCAGGACAGATTTGGGTTGGATT